>JAQGCC010001850.1:0-21087 GCA_034698905.1 Xestoiulus laeticollis | reverse complement strand
TTTGTTTGTAAAATTATGGAATTTTATTTTTGATAAAGAAATCAATGCACACCTAAAGGATTTTTCAAAAAAATTTTAAAAAAAAAATGTTCAAAAAATTTGAAAAACAAAAGGGAAAAACAACAGCTTGAATTTCGGCCCCATCTTAACCATTGTGGATCATATTGGGGATCGCCCTCTTAATACAGGATAAACACATAAATATTATCATCTCACAGCCTGCAGTTGTAACGGCCGGTCGGAAGAGTGCTTCTTCGACAAAGACCTTTTCGCTCGAACCGGTCACGGGGGTCACTGTCTCAACTGTAGACATAACACAGATGGGCCTAATTGTGAGCGTTGCAAGGAGAATTATTATGAACGAGCGGATAGTATTTGCATCAGTTGCAATTGTGACAAAACAGGTAAGTTGTTTGCATTGATCACATTTAGTTTCGAATATGCACAAGATTATGGATTTACACTTTTCTCATAGGTTCCCGTAGTTTACAGTGTGACTCTCAAGGGCGATGTCCGTGTAAGTCTGGCGTAACTGGAGATAAATGTGACCGATGCGAACTTAATCATTACGATTTTGGTTCCTATGGTTGCAGGTAATAAAAATCATTGCTGAGCTGAACCGTACATAATGTCCAGCATCAATAAATTTCTTATTTTGTATCTCAGGCCATGCGGATGCAGTGATGCTGGAAGTCTAGGCAGTAATCCAAGCTGCGATGCTAATACAGGCGTGTGCAGATGTAAGGAAAACGTTGAAGGACAACAATGTAACAGGTATTCAATCTTCTATGCAAATTCTGGGTCTTTGTTTGTGCTTACTCCAGTCTACTTGTAGTGCTTACTTATTGTCAAGAATTATTTCGGAAGAACCATTGCGTTTTAATTCAATTAATTCGTTTCTTTAATTTAAACTTGCAATAGGTGTAAACCAGGGTTTTTCAATCTGAACCATGAAGACGAGTTTGGTTGCTCTGCATGCTTCTGCTACGGGCATGTGTCCGAGTGCGAGAGCGATCCTGGCTATCGCCGACATGCTATCGAGAGCATGTTCGGAAGAGGTAATTTGCATTCGAAAATGGAATTTTTGTATTTTAAGAGGGTTGCATACCAGAATAAGTCTTTTTTCTAAATTATTTTTAATTTAATTTTGGTAACTGATAGGGACAAATGGAATGTATGAGGATCTAGCACAAATATTCTATTTGTTTAAATTTTTTGTTTATGTATATGTATTTTCCATTTCATGGGCATATGTCCGTAAAGTTTACCAGACCCTCTACAATTATAAACTTTACAAACATATTTTCATGAAATGGAATATACATATACGTAAATAAAAAATTTAAACAAATAATAGAATATTTATGCTGGGTCCTCGTACATTCCATTTGTTCCTAACAGTATCATAAATTAATTAAAAAATAATTTGGTAAAAAAGGGTTATTTTGGTATGCAACCCTCTTAATTGGGCTATTGCTTAATTGAGCCTGTTGTATTATCAGATCGTGAACGCTGGGTGGCTGTCGATGCCCACAACCAGGCCATACCTACTCAGTATAATGCCATAGGTCAAAATATAGCAGTGTCAGCTCCAGGAAGGGACACAGTGTATTTCTCTGCACCTGGTAAAATTTTGTTTCGTGTTTATATTTACGTTGAATCGCATTGTGATTTTTGCTAACTATGTCCTAACTTAATATTGCGCATCATTCAGATCGTTACCTCTTTGACCAGCGAGCCAGTTATAATCAGTTCCTGACTTTTGCTCTGCGAATCAACTCTTCTGATTCTCGACCCAGTGCTCAAGACGTTGTCATTGCTAGCGGAAACGATTACATATCTCAACCAATTTATGGGCAAAGAAATCCTTCGCCGTCTTCTCTTTTCCAGGTATACTTTACAACTTAATCACTTCATCTGTTAGCTATAATCGCCTCGTTCATTGGGATTAAAATGTGCAAATTGTTTCATCTGGTATTACTAAATGCATTATTTTACTGAATTAGGAATATAGGTTTAGGCTTCATGATCACCCAAACTACGGCTGGACTCCCCGATTGCCTGCCAAGAAATTCATGAGCTTGCTTAGCAACATAACATCCATAAGAATACGTGCAACATATACTCATGCAGGTGCGTATATTCATAATGCTTAGCCGTAAGATTGCATTGTTGGACAAAACCTGACTATTCAACTTTATGGTAAAATTAGGAATCGGAATACTCGATAACGTGAAGCTCGAATCTGCAAGTCGCTCGGGATATGGGCCAGAAGCCCGTTGGGTGGAGATGTGCAAGTGTCCGGTCGGTTATCTAGGGCAGTTCTGTGAATCATGCCTTCCCGGCTTCAGGCATAAGCCAGCCAATGGGGGGCCGTTTGCATCTTGCGTCCCCTGCGACTGCCACGGACATGCGGATTTCTGCGATGCCGAAACTGGTCGATGCATGTGCCGTCATAATACCGATGGCGATCACTGCGACAGGTGTGCCAGGGGCTATTATGGAAATGCTCTAAAGGGCACTCTCTCAGATTGTCAGGCATGTCCTTGTCCTAACCAAGGAAGTTGTATGGAACTGCTGAATGGGGATGTCACTTGCTTGGATTGTCCACCTGGATATGCCGGTTAGCGTAATTTAAATTCTAGTTGTATAATGCTATTTCTGTATCAATTTTTTTTATATCAATTCTGTATTGACGAATTTTGTTTTTCAGGTCCAAGATGCGATTTGTGCACTGATGGTTATTTTGGGGATCCTCAAGGACGTTTCGGTTCCACTGTTTCGTGTCAGCGCTGTGATTGTAATAATAACATTGACCTTAATGCTGTTGGAAATTGCAACAGGTATGATATGCAATTTTTGTGTTAATTTTTTGACATTAGTAATTCACCATATACATGTATTGGTATTCTGGAAATCCTATAATTCTGAAATTTAAAATCACAATTTTTTAAGTCTTTACTGGAAGGATTTTGTTTGAATTTACTAAGCTTGCCCTATCATGTTTTGTTTTTCTACTAGAACCACTGGCGAGTGCTTAAAATGTGTTTACAACACTGCTGGAGCACACTGTGATCGATGTTTGTCAGGGTTCTATGGCGACGCTCTATCGGCTGTCAAAGGAGACTGCAAACGTAAAACTTTTTCAGTTATTCCCGCACATAATTTAAAAAAATTATACAAAAATATTGATGTGTATATTAAATTCACCTTTCAGCTTGCAACTGTTACGGCGTTGGGACCGTTACCGAAGATAACCGTGGACCTTCCTTGTGCAATCCAATAAACGGCCAGTGTCAATGTTTGCCACATGTCACCGGTCAGCGATGCGACATTTGCGAAGATGGCTATTGGGGCATTACCAGTGGAAATGGTTGCCAGGCGTGCAACTGCGATCCAATCGGTTCGACCGGCCAAAGTTGTGATATACGGACTGGAGAATGCAAATGTCATCCAGGAGTCACTGGACTAAAGTGCGACCAATGCTCTGCTTATCACTATGGCTTCTCCATAACTGGTTGCACAGGTCAGAATGAATGCTATTATCTTGTTTTCAGGAAGATGCTAAGGATAGAATTTAGATTTTATAATTTAGTCTTTGTAAAATAGTGATATTTTCCCGACAATAGTAACACCTTCTTCACACCAACGTTGATGTAGATCAACTGATGTGGATCAAGAAAACTTTTGCGTGTTAATCCACACCGCAGCACTCAGTTAAACTGGTCACATGACCTAGTATACTGTGCCCTGTATACAAGGTCATGTGACCAGTTTAACTGAGTTCTGCGGTGTGAATTAACACGCAGTTTTTTTGATCCACATCAGTTGATCTACATCAACGTTGGTGTGAATCAGGTGTTAGTGAAAAAAATTAATCTTTCTTTCACATGGAGCTCTTCAAAAATTATGCTTTTTGATAATTCTGTTTTATTAATCGTTGTTTTTTTTTTTTTCATTTTTGCTAAAGCCTGCGCTTGTGATCCCATTGGTTCTCGTGACTCCCATTGCGATGCTCGTGGCCAATGCAAGTGTAATGCTAATGTTGAGGGAAGGGCATGCGAGCGATGCAAGGAGAATAAGTATGACAAGAAACGCGGTTGCATAGGTGAGCATAAATACAATTTGGTTAGAAACCAGATAGGAAGCTATTTTATGATGTGACTCGTCTTTCTATAGATTGCCCTCCGTGCTATAACTTGGTTCAGAATTCTGCTAACGAGCTCAGAAGGAAACTGAAAGAACTCGAGGACTTACTCAAGTCGATCGCCAACAATCCTGGGTTCGAGAATGATGCCGACTTTGAGCAGAAACTCCGAGAAGTGATGAAGAATGTTAACGACTTGCTCGACGATGCAAAGAATGCCCAGGGTACAAAATTACTTAAGTTTTGGTTTACTATAGACTCGGATATAATCCCGTGATTATAAATAATTAATCTTTGCCATTTTTTTTTTCCAGGCGCCGATGGAAACATCATCGAAAGGTTGAAGGAGCTGAGAGACAGGATAAATGAAGTTGGAAAATTGGCTGGTAAAATAGATGGCGAAATTGGCGTGGCAGAAGGGGATTCCAAAGAAGGCGTTCGCAATATCACCGAGGCAGAAGAGGCAATAAAGAGAGCCAAAGAAGCCCTTAAGGAGGCCCAGCGCTATTTGGATAATGAGGGCAGGGATGCCCTTGATAAGGCTAAGGACCAGGCTAGCAAATTTGGACAGCAGTCTGATAGAATGAAGGAAATTTCGAGAGAAGCTCGTATGGAAGCAGACAGGTGATGCGCGTGAAGATTTAACAATTGTGAATTGTATAATCGGCATTCCCGTGAGAAGTTGCTTTACGTCAAAACTTGGAAAACTAGGTTTTAATATTCTGGTAATATTTTATATTAGTCAAGAGAAGCAAGCTGTGGAGATTGGCCAGCTGGCAGGCGAGGCGCATAACACCTCACAGGAAGCCTACAAAATTGCAAGAGATGCCATTGACAAACAGAGGGACACCAGTGACGAGATTCGGAAACTTAGACAAGAGTGAATATATATTTTTAATGCAGTTTTGTGTAATGCTGTTTACATGGAAAGTGTGCGTTTATTATTATTGCTGTATACTGCTCCAAATTAGCCTGAAATCTGGCGACGAACTGCTCAACACCACCAAGCGAATGGCTAAAGAAGCTCTGGATGATGCCACCGATGCTTACAACAAATCGCTGGACATCTACACAGAGGCCAATGGAATGATTTTGCCTGACGTTAATGTGCCAAAAATGATCGAACATGCAGGAGACATAACTGATGAGGCAAGTTTCTGATTGGCAGTATTTGGGTGACTGAGAAAACTAAGGCGCAATGTTTACGTTTTACCAGAGTTAGAGTAGGCAATATGTTAGCTGTGATGTTCATTTCATAGGCAAAGAAAATACAAGAGGAAGCTGATAGTCTAATGAAGCGTCACGGAAACTTGATGGATGGGCTTGATGACAGCATTGCGGAGGCTGAGCAACTTTTGAAGCAAGGTGGAATTCATCAACAGGCCAGTTTATTACTACACTGCAGTTTAGGTTTTGCAAATACTTGTACACACCAGGCAAAATTAAATTAAATCCAAATTTTTAGGAAGCCGATGCTCTGCTAGCGGAAGTCGATGGTGCAAATTCCAGAGCTGCAAAAGCTGTTGAACTGGGCGACAAGATTTTGGAAGAGGCGAATAACACGCTAGAAACTTTAAAAGGTAAGTTGTCAGTGTTATTAACTTTTTGTCATTGGATTAATAAAAAAAAAATAAACATTGTAAATCCATTTAATAATGTCGCGTTATTTAGGCTTTGATAAGTTGGTCAAGGATAGCAAAGACAAGGCTGAGGATGCCCAAAAATTGATTCCCGAAATCAAAGAATTAATCGATGATGCCGAACATAAGACTGCCGAAACTCGCGATGCTCTCATGAATGCAGAAAATAACGCGGGCGAAGCTAGACGCATTGCTCAAGGGGCGCAGAAGATTGCCGAGCAAACTTCAAAGGACGCCAATGGGATTCGTAAGGAGGCGGATCAGACGAAGGAAAGGGCACAAAAGCTAAAAGATGTTGCAGACAATCAGGCTGGGGAAGTGGCAAATGCTGCGGATAGGCTTAAAGAACTGAGCAATCAAGCTGACGAAGACAAGGGCTTGGCGCAAGAGGTAGTGATTACTTTTGACTAGTCTTGTAGCTGGGATTCCCTCATTTGTGACATTGATCGTTTGATTCGCATAATTTTTTGAAATAGGCTCTTGAAAGTGCAAATGAAGCGAAGACAAACGCCCAGGATGCAGAGGGAAAAGTGACTGCAGCACTGGGAACAGTCAACAGTATTTTGGAAATGCTGAGTAAGTGTCACGTATTTATTGAAAATTTGTCCAAAAAATGTGTACTTGGTCCTCGGGAATTGAATTCAAAATGTAATACACCGATAGCTGTGAATAGCGCGTCCCCTTGGGACTGAACCATATAGGGTGTGAATCTTGCAGGGAGTATCCTATATGAAGGTTTACCTAAAGTGATGACTACACATCCATGGGTAAATGTACAACGATACACTTGTACGTGTAGAATTGTACATTTAAAGAATCAGTTACTGAATTATTTTCTAGTTAAGATGCACATGTAGGAATGTTGCATTTTTAATTTTTTTTTAAACATAAACCTAGCTGAAAAATACATGCGTGTACATTGTATAGAAAACAAATATACATTAAAACTAAATGAATTGTAAAAAAATTACCTTGACCCACTGGGAAATCCCAACACGAGGGGGTAAATGTCAAGGAAAAGGTATTTCATTTTTACATGCTTTGGCAAACGCTATTCCCAGGTAAAATGTTAATAATGTCCCAGGAATGCACAAGTCACGTTTGACAGGGGATATGCTATATCAAGGTGAGTTTGTTCTAAAAAATCGATCCTTGCCTACTGTGAAGGTAAGGTAGTACGCTATATGGAGGGCTGCTATTAGCAGGTTTTCGTGTAAGCCAAACCAAGCCGCAGTTTTTCAAAATTTGCAATAATTTTGCAGATGGATTGAAAGATGCCGACAAGGAACAGCTCAGAGATTTGGAATACCGACTGAATAGGGCAGAAAAAGAAATGCAAGATGCAGATATGGAGAAAAGACTGAAAGAATTGAGAGATGCTCGCCAATTACAGACCGGTTGGGTGAGAGACTACCAAGCCGAAGTGGAGAGGCTCAAGATTGATGTTGCAAACATTCAAGCAATCAGCGAAGCTTTGCCCGATGGATGCTTCAAGAGAGTCGTCTTGGAACCATAAGGTGAACCAACATATCTGTGTCATTTTTCTCCTTTTGCCGACATTTTAATTTCCTTATCAGCATTTGTGATGCTCGAAATCTGATCGGCTGTTTCAATAAGGGGCATCAGGGGGCCAAAAACAAGCCTAACGTGGTCCACTGTCAGAATTTCCTTATAGCGAACAGCAAATACTTGTAGCGATACAACGCTCACTTCGACTTACTAACACTGCGTTCGTTTGTTTTGTCCAGTCATAAAGCCATTAATCGATGACCAGTATGATATCATCGTAATGCCACTACCTGCGTTGACAATATTTTAAAGCGCAGTTGCAGGAGTTGATAGTTGCATTGTACTTTAAGTTTGACTTTTTACAGCTGCTAGATGGCGTCTCGCTTTTAGGCTAGCGTAGTCTTCAGCGTGATATCTACTCCGGGTGGTTATTTTTTCACCACAAATAATTGTTTCAAAACATATGTTGGAGTTAGGTTACAAGGGCTCTCTGAGATCTCCATCACGTTCTTCAGTCATTATATTGTTGCCAAAATGAACAAATGAGCTTCACTGCCTGTAAATCTAATGATCGTTGCAATTGGCTTGTTTACATGCGAGATCAACTGTAAATTGACCGCAATGGTCTACTCGTGGCGTGTTTTCAAAGATCAAAACCTATGATTGGCCGAGCGTGCTTTATTGTACTTAGTTTTCTTACAAATTTATAAGGTTATTCAAGACTGTTAAAGTTTAATGACATAGTTTGATAGCACAAGTAGATGAAGATATTAGCGGCTAATCGGTCCCGTCAATAATGAAGCTAAAGGTTCAGTTACTTGACAGATTTGACCAATCTGAGGTAAAATTAATCCCAACTTCCATCGTCAAATTATCTTCCAAAGATTTCAACCAAGGTACTTATTATTTAATCGCCGATTTTTGTTGATTTTGCCACACAAAACACAAATGACCGGCACACCAAACAATATAATTTAATCGCAAATTAACTTTAGTTTGGTGCAACTGGCCAGAAGTGCATGCCAAAGATGTTCGAACAGCAGCATTTAAATATACAGACCATTAATTTCTAAGCGTAATTGGTCTTACATATTTTGCAGTCCTTGTATCATTTCTGCATTTACAGAATTTTCAGTTTTCATTGGTTTTGATATTTTATATATTTTTTCTATATTTTTGTTTACTGTTTCGCTGGTCATCCTTCATTATTTGGTACTTCGTTGTCAACCACTATATATCGCTCCATCAAAGCCCAAATTTGAATGTGCAATTAATCCGCATATCTGAGGCATCCTTGTCTAGAGTTAAATTAAAACCAGTAGTAACAGTATTTTCTTCCTTATTTGTACGTTTATATCGTTTAATAACAGCGCTCTTTTTTGCTACCAGTGTGTGTCCTGATCCAGAATCATATCAAATCGTGCTTGAGCACGTGTAGAAAAGTGTAATAAAGGTACCCTTTTGGGAAGTACGAAAACTTATTTTGTTGTAGTGAGTGCTTTTCTGTGCTCATTTGTTATGATGGCATGCTATGTCGTGTTCATCATTTAGCTTTTTGACTAGTGTGGCTGAAATTATGCATAGAATTATCACCTACGTACAGCTAGTTTAAGAATTTGAAAAATTTTAAATTTAGGCGTTTTGAAGAAAAATGCAAAACACCGCAAAAAAAAAAATTTGAACATTTTTGTACACGCATAAGTACCAAAAATGCTCAATATATATATATATATATATTGAGCATTTTTGTTTATATATATATATATTTTGCAATCAAAACCTATAAGCTAATATTTCTAACAATACAGCAATAATCATTATTATGGTCCTTTCTCTAAATCTCACTAAAGTCCATTTTTGTGTCCGAAAAATTGGTCAGATTTTAATGCATAAAATGAAAATAATAAAGCAAAGCTTGAATATACAGACATAGAAATGACACGGGTGGTTCAGCATTTTGAATAAATGTCATTTCTAGAAAGTGATTTTCTAGAGTTTTTATTGGTGAATATTATTAACAATACTTCTACATGTTTAAATACATATGGATAGGATATTGGTGTAGGATTTAACTTTGAAACAAGTTGCAAAATGAATAACGATTCAAAATAGACAATAATAATAATAATTAATCGATTGTACAAACCCCATGCAGTTATGTTTATTTAGATACAAATGTTTTTTTTTTTTCTGAGGTATAACTACATTGTGCATGCATTGGTAGGGCATACAAGTATTATGAAGTGAATTTGTGATAGAAGTTTAACTCAAGATGTTATGTTTAAAATTTAATTAGTCGAAATATCTACATGTAACATCATGTAAACTTGTTTTCAATTCCCCACTTTCCGCCCTTGAGACAGTTTTATTACTGCGCATGTGATTAATTATCTAACCCATTAATTACCAGTTGCTAATTATTGGCCAAATTTAACTGATTCTTCGGCAACCTCTATTTTTCAACTGTTATATAAACCAACATTTGAAATTCTTGAAAAAATGAAAATCGGGCCTGCCGATGAATATAAAAACAATGAACATAATATGGCGTTGATGAAATAACACAACTATAAAACAAACAAATGGAAAGTTACTGTAATATGATTATTATATACAAGAATGGCAATGGCAATTACTTTTGTTGCTAATTTGCTAAATTTGGCCGCGCAGTAACCTTGGGTGTCTATATGGGCTTCTCAAAAGTGGGAACATGTTGCGTCTGAGGAAATTGTAAAACATTTTAAGTATAGCGATGACACATTTTTTCCAGAAAAACTTCATTTTTTTTCAACTAATGTTGCTATACTTCAACGAATACAGTATGAAATCGCTTGTATAGTTTTCAGGGTATCCTTTCTTGAAATGACAAAACATTAAAAATAATATGGTGGAAATTCTATTATAAACTCATCATTACCCTGGTAAAAATAGATCAATTCTATGTTTTTTTATTTACTGTGATTTTAGTGTTGGCAATAGGATCATAGAGGTTTTCTATTGATTGTAACTTCTAATTTATTGTCGAATGATCCAGTCAACACAAATCAAGAAAATCAATGAGACAATGACATTTTATACCAGGGTAATATGGGTTTGGTTTACCCAAAATGAAAAAAAAAAATTGTTTTCATATTAATAATCGTACCTTCAAAATAAAGCACTATAACTTGAACCTCATTAACCTCTAGAGCAAGCACTACCTGTAATGTTAATTTAAAAAAAAAACATTTTCTCCGTAACTTTTAAAAATAAATTAACAAAAAGAAATTGCCCATTCAACGTCACCTAAATTTCAAAAAACGTATTTAAAAAATAACTGGAGGAAATATATTTTTAAAAAAATAGCCAGCTGGATGCACCAAAAAGGTGATGAATATTGACCATTTTTTTCCATTAATTTGTTGAAAATATAACATTACAGTACCAGCTCCAGAGGTTAATGAGCCTTAACCAAAGATATTAAAAAATTATGATTTGTACATGTACATTAGCTTAAGTTCTTTTTAGCGTATGATCCTCTATTAATATTTAGAAAATGTGCAAGAATTCATATTTCAGATGTACACTAGAACATACATAGATCTATTATTATTATTATCCATAAAAAACTAAAATAATTTACAGAACGGTACAAGAAATTGCAATACAAAGTAATTCGAATAAACACTTTCAGGTAATTAAAGTAACTACAGTAAAACCTGGTAGAGTGACCACCTATGCATATTTACATTTCTTATAAATTGGTTTTAGTGCTTACATAGATGTTTTCCTTCATAAAAATTCTGTGTAGTGACTACCTGTATATAGATTGACCGAATTCGGTCATTTTTGGGTGGTCATCTTTAGCAGGTTTTACTGTATTTTAATACATGCTCTAAATGTAAATACAAAACTCCGATTTTTTAACTACTATAGAGGTATGGGGTGGAAGCGCCGCCTACATGTACATGTAAATTGACAACCATTCCTAATGTACATGTACTCGTGTTGACTGCATGCTGTAGCAGAATACCAAAATAATTGCTGGGTATCGCGTGTTTTTCGAGCATTTGGATCTGGCCAACAGTTCATCTGTATTGCATCCTCTCGGTTACAAAAAATCAGATTCGGTTACGACGTTGTTCGTTTCCACGCAAAGTACCAAGTTTTGGAAGCCGCCATTTTGGAGTCGAAAGCGTTCTTTTAATAAAAAAAAAAACATGTTTAAAGTCCTGAAGACAATGCTGCTTACTTATGTTTTCCAAAGCTATAGTTCGTTCAGAATCTTGTTTTCTCATGAATCAAAAGAAGTTGTGAATATAGAAAATGTCCACTTCAAAAAATTAGTTTAGCGCCATTTCATGGCGGTGACGTCGCTATACACTTTGTACATAACCTTGACGATCAGTAGAAATCGAATGATATATCCTACAAACGATTAAATGGTCCGGCAATCAATCATCGTATACAGTGATTGTGCAGATTATAGGGCAATTTCTGCCAACTTAGTAACAATCTCTGGACCTTGATGCACTGGTCGGCACTTTGCAAACATAAATTTGCATCATTCCAAAACTGCTTACTGCATATGGTTAGCCTAAACTCCATCCATTTGGGCCACCGAATTGATGCACCATGGTTTGTCATCGATCTGCGTGGAATTTCCTTCTAACTGAAGTAGGACCTCTGTAAGGTGGACATCGCATACCCATTGATTACCTAGAATCGAGAAAAAAAGCTGTCATCCTCTATTTAACTAATATGAAGCACTTTTCAACTGATGCTCATACACGGCTAGTGTATGGAAGAATAGACAAAAGCTTTCAGAAATTCAATTTTATGATAAATTTAAGTGTCAAATTTATTACTAATGTATAGGTACTGAGTTGTACAATAATTTAAATAAGTGCATTCAAAGGCGCTGTTCTAATGTACATGCAGTATAGCACATACATGCTCAAGACTTCCGTTGGTACATATAATTACAATACATTTATAAAGCAATTAAGTCATTTGCATAACTGCAAATGACATATGAGACAGCAATGGAGCTATTAAGAGTTCTTAAAATTCTTGAAACTGTTAGAAGAATTATAACTTTTTGAATTAAAAAAGCTCTGTTTTTATGTCAGAGCAAAACATCTTTGAATGACATCTTGGTTCTGAAGTCGTGCAAGTTAAAAAATTAATGCAATTGCAGGGAATCTATTTGAATCTATTTAAGACTATTTAACGCATCCTGTTGGCCGTGAGCCATTTATTATACTATACATATAAATCGAGTATGCAATGCTGGATTTTGCGCAGTTAATTAACAACGTGAATGTGATGAATGTGTTGGCATCATCACCATCTGTTTTTAACTGTTAGTTATGTTTGTTATAGTGTGGAATGATTCAATCGAGGAGTTCAGGCTCAGAATGTTGCAAAGTAATGCCATTTTTTAACAATGTTATCGCAACGTTGTCTTTTTAAATGTATTTAGCAATAATGCCGACATTTTTCAATGAAATGTATACTTTTGAACATATCAGGGAGGAAGTTGATAGTAAAAAAAACTTCAGGGTGGAGGTATATTAGTCAAATAAGCATGTGTAACACTTGTGTAACAGAGTTAAATAGACTTAGAGATTTTCTACAACAGTTTAAAGCTGTTTTTAATGATACATAAGGGGCCGTTGTTTGTACTTAGTATACACATGTCCCAACATTGCACAAGTTTGCACTTAGATGTTAAAAGTTTGAAAGGCCTCGATGGGACACGTGAAACACTTTATGAGGATAGCTGTGACCATAGGAAGACATTTGAGTTTGTCCTGACCTGATGATGGTTCGGTGATTTTTGACACATGGGTTACAGGGCAGTGTCAACTGTCAAGGTTTTTACGCCCATTAATTAAGGCAGACTGTCATCGTTTGGCTGAAAATTCATTGAAATCGTATATTGTTTTTCCTGCTTGGTTAATTAGCTGCTCATATGAAACAGCTTGGTGCCCCAATAAAGGATGTTGTAATCTTCCTACGACAGCGGTTCTTTTTTTTTTCCAAAATCGGAAACAGATCTAGGATATCAGGTCATACATGTACATGTATATAAAAACCTTTGCTTGGAAAACGATTGTGGACGCAATTGTTACGAAAGAATTTCAGTCTTCAGAATTTGTTGAAACCCACATATTACAATGTAGTAGTGCAATTGAGACTACTTCGACTATCATAAAGTATTTAAATACACAAATAAATACTGGAATAATTAAGATAACGTAGATATACTACAGTGTACGTCCATTTCGTTTACATAAACCCATGCATGGTTTCCCATTCAATTAAATGAATAATATTCGTGTTTTGACCACGGCGAAGTAAATCGGCACGCAATATAATCAGAAAAGGCCTTGAAGATATTAATTCCCACTTAGTATTAAAATGACAACTGAAATGACATTCACCAGCTTAGAGCTTGGTGTCGAGAAGTACCTGTAGAGACACAAAGGAGACATAACATAGGCCTACACGTAACTGTAGGAACCGTCATATCCAATTGAAATTTTTAAAACGTATATACTGTCATTAAAAGCATTATCGTTTTATAGTGCCTTACTCTGTTGATCTACATATATATCTTAAGTGCATTTTATAACATGTTATGTTTATGGAAGCATTTATAGTATATGGGTACCCCCGTCCTGCAGCATGTACTTGTACATAATAGGACCACATTTTATATTCTCCAAGGTCCCTTTATCCAGACTTTATTAGGCTCGTTCACGCTACTGCTGTTATTGCACAAGCTGGCAAAGCTTTTCCGGAGTAATTAGATCTGCGCATTGGCTGTTCATGCGCACATCTAATTTCGCGGGATTGCCTACTGTTTTATAGAATAAAATCTGGAGGTCAGAAACAACCGATGAACAGAGCATTATAAGTAAATAAAGCGCCTGTCTAATCATCCTTCTATTATAACATGAGCAATTTCAACAGCACTAACCTTGTATTAGTAGTAATCGTAGTTTCGGGTTATGCGAAAACGTGTCCTCCTGCAACCGAGACAGACTGTTGTTACGCAGATCCAACACCTGAAGCTTCGGTAACTGATGTAAGGATGTATAGAGGGTCAGAAGATGATTGTTGTCCAATGAAAGTGTCAGCAAATTGGGCAGAGACAGCTGTGAAATACATTGTAAAATTAATTTAAAATAAAAATTTTCGATGCAGGCCTTTAATAAGTCTCATGACCAGCCCTTGATCTCTTAGATCAAAATCCGGGCGAATTCGATGTCTTCTGTCAAACTGTAACAGTAAGTCAGGTTTAACTGCCATGATCGATAAATAAGCCTGTGCAAAACTCAGCCGCTGTTTCACATTCTATATGACATAAGTTCCTTATATATGCTCATTATCCTCTGAAGCTAATTAAGCCTTCAAAACATTTATTTAAAAAATAACTGGAGGAAAATAATTTTTTTTAAAAAATAGCCAGTTAGATGCACCGAAACGTGATGAATATTGAGCAATTTTTTCGTTAGTTTATTTGAATACATGTAAGTTATGGAGAAATGACTTTTGAAAATTTAACATTGCAGGTATAGGACATGCTCCAGAGGGTAATGATCCTTAAAAAAATAAGATTTTCTTAGTCTATAAAGATATACTCCTCAGACGGAGTATATCAGGCACATATGTATTATATGAGTCTTATATATATTAAGTATTTTCACTATAGGGGCACTAAAAGTTAACACATACACCTTTACCACAGTTGTTAAAATTGTTCAGCTTGAGATCGAGCTGCCTCTCAAGTAGACCAAATTGCATACAAATCAGACTTGAGCCGCAGCTCCGTCTCAACTGAACAATTTCAGTAACTTTGATACGGGGGTGAGCTTATGCTCTTTCAAACATTTTACAAGATCATCAATCAGTTATCTGGCATTAACAAAAACTTTATGAACACATTTCGACATTAAAGTTTAGGAATTTTCGATATACCCTCGCCTTGTTTTCGCCCAACATACGAGCGTATAACCAAGTTTTTTTGTATTTTATTTTAAGCTCGACCAAATCTGGAAAATTAGTCCCTAAATGCCAGCTTTTAGCGAAAATAAAAGCCCATTAGCAGTGATCATCGTGGTAACGACCGTGCGGAGGCAGTTGCCACGGCAACGAATCCAGATCGGTTGCCGTGGTAACAATTCAACCTTAACGTCTCTCGAAATATTTGTAGTATGCGTTTGAAGAATTTGTTGGTGTTTGATAAAACATTTAGTAGAGGACTTCGGCAATGAATTCACATAACCGACTGATTTACGACTGTTATTGGCCGAGCTGTGTTTCGTAAACGTATCTAATGGCAGGCGACTCGTTGACGACCCGTCGCAAATCCTGTCCAAATGATGAATGTGATGGGTGCTCATTGAGAAGGCTGACGCCACGTGCCGCTCGACCCTTGACCCTCATGCTCACTGAATTCGCCGGGTGAGGGGCAGTGCCGTCGGAGATGGACATCACGTGAAGCCCCACTTGGCTCTGATTTCAATCGTTTGTGAAACGTGTCTTTCGACGAGGTTTTTTACTGTCAGAAAATTTGGGATTTTTGACATTTGTCGGCTCATGCAATTAGGTTGGACTTTTTATACAGTACTAATCGCTAGACGACCACCCATAAATTACTATTTTTTAATATTTTTTAGACTTTTTCTCTGAATTTTTAGCTAAGCATTATGAAAATGCATCTCTGTAGTATGGGCCCTTCATTCATTTTAAATATAAAATCAGGGATACATATTTTTTGATTTCACTGGGTTGAAATAACTTACCATTAGCTAACTATAGCACGGGATCGTTCACGACCGTAAGCTAATAACTAATGAACCCTGATCTCGAATAAACCCCAGGTCTTAGGGTAATTCCCTAAGTGATCGCGCCTCACATTTTCTGATAGTCTCTAGTGCCTTCAAAATTTGAGTATTCATGCATATAGGGGACAGGGATTCCCCTTATTATTGAAATATAGTAAAACCTGGTAAAAGTGACTACCTCTGCATAGTGACCACTTTTCATAAATTGGTTTTAGTGCATAGCATACATGTACGTTTTCCTTCATAAAAATTATCTGTGTAATGACTACCTGTATATATATATATATATAGTGACCTGAATTTGTCCATTTTTTGGGTGGTCACCTGTATTTTCACTGTATATACTAAGGGGCCGTCCATAAATGACGTCATGCACTAGGGGGTCCACACATTTGTAATTATGTGTGACGAGGGGGGGGGGGGTTAAAAATGTGACGTCACATCAAAAAAACAAAATGAGCGACTTTAAACATGTTTGATAAAAATATTTTTGCAAATATCAGTTTTCCATTGCCTCCTTTTTAAAAAATACAATGTACATGTTGCGGGGGGGGTCTGACTTTTTGTGACTAAGTGTGACTTGGGGGGAGGGAGTTCAAAAATCTGCCAAAATCTCGTGACGTCATTTATGGACAGCCCCTAAGTAGGCCTATAGGTTTCTGTGTATCAAGCAAATAAAATACCTGGAAATAATAAAAATAACAAACCCCGTTCTAAAATAAGCATGGGTCAATGTACGGCTAAGACAATATATTGCATCCCGCACAAATGGTTGAAGTAAAAGCCCCATCCAAAAAACCTAATTAAAGATTGCCTTACCTGCGAATTGGTTCCGATGTCAGTCAAGTTGTTCCCGGAAAAGCTGAGATGTCGGAGGTCAGTCAATGACAGAAGGTCCTCACCATCAACGGCTGTCAGCCAATTGTGGGAGAGATCCAGAGTGTCTAATGCCCTAAGGGGCAACAGGAATCCCTTGACAGAGTTGAGACGATTTTCTGCCAAGTTCAGTGTTTGCAAACGGTGTTGTTGGATGAAGGTCGCCGCCTTGATGGTACCCAGATTATTTCTGGACAAGTCGAGATCAACGAGGTTAGGAAGATGTTGGAACAGTTCCGGTTCGATGTAAGCCAGTCCATTGGTACTCACATTCACAGCCTGCAGATTAGTCAACTTGTCGAATATTCCCAAGTGGATACGACTCATGTTGTTTCCGGATAAATCAAGCTCTGTCAAAGCTCTCATGTCATGCAGGGCGGAGGTCACGACTGTCTCGATACGGTTATTGCTCAAGTTGAGTACCTGGAGTCTTGGCAGGCCCACGAAATGGTCACCGATCTGGGTCAGTTGGTTGCCATCCAGATATAGGTAAGACAGGGCGGGCAGGTGATGCAGCTCTTGTCCTAAGACCAGTCTGTTTCCAGACAAGTACAAATGTTCCAGCTTGATCAGGTACTGGGCGATACCGCGCTGACCAAAACTGACCAGGTTGTTCCTGGAAAGATCGAGTTTGCGCAGATTAGTCAGCCCGACCAAGTCCTCCGCGTCCAGCTTTTCGAGTCTATTGTCGGACAGGTCAAGGGTCCTCAAATTGGTCAAGGGCCGCAGGAAGCCAGCGGCGGAAACGAGCCTATTGGCGGACAGGTCCAACGTGTGCAGACGGGTCAGATTCCGGAAGGCTTCGGCACTGATGTTGACAAGCAGGTTTCCAGACAGGTCAAGATTGTCCAGGGCCCGCAGAACGGCCAGATCCGATCCATTGATTACTTCAAGTTCGTTTCGGCTCAGGTTGAGATACAGCAGACGGGGCAGGCGTCCGAATGCGTTTTTCAACGTGCGGATTCGGTTGCTGCCCAACATTAAGGTGGTGAGGGCTGGCATGTCGACCAGCTCCCCTTCCAAGGTGGTGAGCCTATTGTGACTGAGCATCAACCACTCCAGGTGGGTGAGGTTATGCACGGTACCATTGAGACTGGTGAGCTTGTTGCTGGATAGGGCGATATGATGTAAACTGGTGCCGAAGGCGCCCTGATGGACGCTAACCAACTCGTTCTGGGTCAGACTCAGATAGTTGAGGCTGGGCAGACCGGCGAAAGCCGCCGCCGGTACGTTGGCGATTAGGTTGCCGGCAAGCCCCAGCATCTCCAGACCCATAAGGCGGCGGATGGCCTGCACGGGCACGCTGGTCAACCTGTTGTCTTCCAGGGCCAGAGAACGCAATCTGTCAAGGTGTCCAAAGGCATTATCCGCCACCTGGCTCACATTGCTGGCGTTGATATGCAGGCCCACTACCCTCAAGCCGCCGAAAGTACGCTGAAGCAAAGTGGGCAGGTTGCTGCCGTTTACCCGTAACCATAACGGCAATGCCAGGCTGCGTCCATGAAACGCCCGCTGTAGAAGTTCCAGGTCAGTGGCACCGTTGCAATCTACGGTGGTGCGGTAATTTGCCTCATTGCAAGTGCAGAGGTTAGACTCTTGCAGTGGAGGGCAACCGAACAAGGGTTCGGGGGCTGGACGCCAAAGGGTCGGTGAAGGTTCTACAGGACCTGGAGCTGGAAGTCCGGATGGGGCCGCGTGGGTCAGAGCCTGCAGGCCAGCCAACAGCAACAGGAGGATGGCAGTGGTAGGTGGCTTGCCTTGGGAGTGGAATCCGGAGATCTGGGTCAGCATCCTTCTGGAGAATATGCACGAGGTTGATCTTCTGTTGAAATTTTTGTGGAAATAAGGTTCCAGTGATGAATGACAACGTTTTGTTTGGAATGGAAATGATTTGCTGTAACTGAAAAGTAAATGCCAGGAATGAGAGGATTGGAACATATATGCATGCACTGCGAAATGAAAACATCTTAAAAAAACTGTCCACGAAGTTAGACGAAATGATGCATCTTCACAAATTTAACTTATATCAAGATGCAAATTTTGTATTTTTTTAATAAAAATTCTGCTTGTTTCAAGATAAAAAGTGGATGCATCTTTTCCGTGGAAATATTAATTTAGGATATTTTCATCATGTGATCTGCTGATTTCTAGACTTGGTGGAATTTAAAATGAAACACGACTAACCACATAAGGGATCTAAAATCGAACAGAGAAGAGAATCTAGTGTCCATGTTAAAACATGGATACAAGCATATAACGTTCTAAAATCAAATAGAGAATAGAATATCCAAGCTCGAATTAAGTGTGGTAAATTGGAAATCGGAGCGGAATGGGAAAAGCTCAATTCTTGTTCAGAAATGATGGAAACTAAAATGAAAATAAATACGTGCTCTAAAGGGAAGTGAAAGAATGAAAGGAAGTCAAAGAATGAACCGTTTTTGGCTTCAATGAGGTTGCATGTGTTCGAGAATATGAATATAATATGTATATATGGGAACTGATTTGATCCAGAATCAAGTGAGGAAGCGAATATGTGTCGATTAGAATGTTCATAGTGATCTAGTTAGTTAGAAACATGTATTTTTTTTTTCTTGCCCCAAAAAAAAAATTAAAACATGACGTTCATCCTTATGAATTAGCATATCTAATTAGAAAATCGCATAGTGTTCCGAGTATTTGAATATGGACAGATTTCCGGAAAACGTTTTCGTTTTTCAGGGATTATATACACTTCCTCGTTTTTTTGTTTTAAATTAACATGAGAAATTTGACAGAATGCACCAGGAAACGTGGAATCGATTTAAATAAGAAGAACCAGAACAAAATTAAAAGCATGCATGACTTTAAAAAAAATTACAATAATAAAATGGAGGCCTATTTACCTGTGGTGAAATTGATGGCAATTATTCCAAAATTTCAGCTAACCGGCAATGCCGATGTTTACTAGAATTTACAAGAGGATCTTTCAACCGGCTTCACTCCAAGAAATCCAAATCCAGAATGAGTGAAAAATCCAGCTTTCGGGTTAATATAGCTGCGGTACGTCACTGATGCACTCACTTCCATCACCCGGATAATCCGTTTTTAATCCTCGGGATTTTCTCCACCTGCAGGACGTTAAATCGACGTGCTTTTCATAGCATTTTTACTAGTTTCTGTCGCCCATACGCTCTGTTCACTTCGTATTTATAGTCGATGCTGGTTGGTGGTCGATGCGCATCAGCCACTTTTCTCTACATGGAACAGAGGCCTTGGCGTGACGTCATCTTGCATAGAGGGATGCTGCAAATGTTGCGGTCAGGAGAGGATTTGGTCAAGCGCCTGATATGACAACGATGTGTGAAGAAAAAAATGGTCATTGTACCGCCTTGGTTTTGCACGCTGGTGACGATTTTGACACCACGGTCGTATACCATCTTCAGTTGGATGCTATGGAATTTTTGGAACAGATGAGGATTGTTTCTGGATGTCAATGCCGTTTTAAGTGATGGTACAATATAGGTGACCTATTCAGTCTTTTATTCTTGCCGAAATTATTGTATAGTTTAGCTACGGTAGTTTAATAACTCCTCATGTGGTAACGTCATTGTTTAGGCTCTCTGCAGGCCTTCCCTATACTGAAAATCTCATTGTATGAGAACCAATGCAAAGGAGATAAGGAACACCCCATATGTTTGTATTACAGTGAAATCTCGTAAAGTCTTATTATTAAGGGATTTATGCTATAGTCTCATAGAAGAAAATTCCATTGATACATTGCAAATGTAAACATCTTAAAAAGTTTCATGAAATAAGATGATATGATGCATCTTCCTTAATTTAAAATTAAGATGCATCTTTTGTATAATATATGTCTTATTAAGACATTTGACTAATTTTTAGATAAAAAGGTGGTGACTGCTTGAGATTTTTCACTTGGGTTTCTGACCCTAAACTTAACTAAATCAGTAAACAATGAATGTAAGAATACTTTCCAGTAATGCCTGATTCACATCTAGGCAGATTTTATCCGCCAGGCGGAGGCGGACAGCTCCACGCATGCGCAGTGCATCGTTGAGATGCACGTGAAGCTTTTATG
>JAQGCC010001849.1:0-21092 GCA_034698905.1 Xestoiulus laeticollis | reverse complement strand
GAGGAAAACGATGGCAACTGGAAAGTAATGGTAGGATTTTAATATTGTTTATTACACATTGAAAAATATGTAAATAATTAACCCAGTAATTTTTAGTTTTAACATTGGATAAAGACGTCACCACGTTTTGTTACGAGTGGAAAACCCGCTTGGCAAATGTGGTGAAAAAGCACCGTAGGTGCTCTAGGTAACCCGGTTCTACATGCATATGTTCAGTGTATACTATGCTCTCAGTCCATTAATTTAATTCTTTATAGTTTTTAAAAAAAATATTTCTAAAAATTGCACGAAAGGAAAAACAGCTGAACAACTGAACAGCTGTATGAACAATTCACATTTTAAAAAAGAAAATTGGAGTACCTGAAACATTCTGATGAGGACAATGAAAATGGATCCATGAGGAGAAAAAAGGCTAAAATTGATTGTCTTTTTTCTTAAAACAAAATGATTTATAATACTAAATTCATACTGTATTCAGTTTGTTGTGAATCTCTACCAATGCATTTTTTATTTCAATGTCATTCTGTGTATATACTATAGTGACCAACTTTGCCATTTTTGAGTGATTTTAGGTATGCACAAACTTAATTTACCAACTTTCAAAAATATATATTTTATAATCTAAATATCCCTTTCAGTCATGGATTAATATTATTTAGTGTAATATATAAGCTAATGAATTTGGTAGTCACAATTTTAGCCAGTATGACTAAAGGGGATAAACAGAATGTAACTTATTTGGACCAACTATGATACATTATACAGAGTTGCAAACTATCATTTTTATTTTGATATATGCATGCATAGCTTCCCCAGCAAATAGATGGTGAACTAATTTAATAGTAGTAGTTGACACTCTTAACAATCGTGTAATCCAGAACTAGCAAGTGATGCCTTTAGTTACTAGTTCTTCTCTCCCAAGCGAAATCTAGTAAAACTAATTTATTTCCCTAATTAATCCCTTTTTGGAAAAGAACAAGCCTTAATTGTTGACTGAACCATGATATCGATAAAATACATCCCCTGAGCAAAGCGCACGAAAACCCATTAAAGCTGGATCTAAGTCCATCGGATTTTAGTTGATCCAAAGTAGGCTGTTGGCAATAAGTCAACGTCGAAATGAATTGTGGAGGGTAAAAGATAGCTGTATCGAAAAAACGTATACGAATACAACGAGGAAGTTTAGAAAACGAGGAAAGATGGGTTTGAGACACCTACAGATAGGCCCTATTAAACACCTGCGTAATAAACTTGGAAGAGATCCAATTCGGCTTGATTTTAAGCGCAAAGTTAAGACAACTTATCGAGCTATATTTCTTTTTAAACAGTGTCAGAACAGAGTGAAAAATTGTTGCTTTCTCGCCATCATGTCTAGCGACCAAAAAGAGAAATGTGGGAATGAAAAACGAGAATCGGAAAGACGGAGGGTCGTCATTAGGATGTCAACAAGTCAGACTTACATCAACTCTATAATAAATACGGTTTTTGTTATTGATGGAAAGAAAATGGAGGAGAAAAAAATGGTCATGGAATTGGAGTAGTTGGGTGCAATTGTCAAGGCAAGAAACAAATGAAGACGTTCTCGAGTGCAATTCCCAATTGATTTCTCAATTTTAGAGGAAGAACAAAAAAAAAAACTGTAAAGAATTGTGAAGGCATATTGAATAGGACGCTTTGCAGCTTGATCTTTAAAGCTCACAAATAAATTTCAAGCGCCGCCTTTGCGGTTCAAAATTTCTTAAATTCCCAGAAGATGCTTTTTGGTCACTATTCAGAAGCCCGTGTTCTCCTGTGGAGAAGATCTGAAACTATTTCTCGCCAATCTATGGTAACCATGGCGATATAGATTTAAATATAATTTTAAAAAACAATGTTTGTTATGCGATACTCAAGTCTCGTTCGTGTTAGAAAGTTGGCTTTTGTAAAATGGTTTTAAGCCTAATTAAAACGGTCTTTGAAATCCATCTGCGTGTCAACGAAATTCTTAGCCCGTTATAAACCGAACGAAATCTCTCATACGCTGTATAGAGTAGAGCCCAAAGGATATTATATTTGTTTGCTTTCATAGATAAAATTATAATATAATACAACGTGCATATGGAATTTGAAGAAAACGAAATCGCTATCTCACAGTGGATACATAACGACGAAGGCGTTGTAACAATGCACCGAAGCAAGCAATGTTTGCCGATGTTAGGGGGCATACGATACCCCTCGGGTTAGATGCGATCAATTATTAACAATAATTTACCTCAGTTGTCTCTCGTGGTCGATACGAGATTTTAGGTAGCCCATCTCTAAGTTTTTCTGATGTCTGATTTCTACTGGACGGAAAACTGATTGCTCTCAGCAGAGGGCGCTGCTGAGATAGAAGTTGAAACACAGCCCACTTTTTCTGCTGCCAGAAAATGATGCCATCAGAATTGATTCCGTCCAGTGGGAATCAGGCATGAGAGGAGCCAATTTCCTGCTTCACCGACATAACACAATATGTCTGCCTATACTCATCATCATTACATGTGAATGTGAAAGCGTATTATGTATTTTTTAAAATTATGTGTTCTATAAAACTTGCTTACCATCATTCATTTTATGATATCGCTATATATTTGTTATTTTAATAACTTGCATGATAAATAATTACATAATCTACATTTACAATTAATTTCACCTTAGCCACCGAGTTTTATATTTTTTATAAATGCGATTGATCTGCTTTAATTGGTAAAGTGCATTTGAAACATCACAAAATAAGGGTGTTGATGCTAATAATCTTATCCACGATAAGATAAGTTTTCGATGAGTTGATGGAAGCTTGAATGGGCTGGCAGATATTTAGTATTGTGGCGCCAATGATTTTGTTGTAATGGCGCGTCATCTATATTATATGTAATTTAACATGTAATTATGGGTTGGCAGACTCGTGTTGTGTGGGAAATTGGCTCCTCTCAGCCTCCGTATTTACAAACTTAGCCGAATGTTGATAAAAAAGCGCTAAAATTAGTAACGTGAGTACCCCTAATGTGTAAAACATTAATTTCACGAATTTCAATTTGTCTTGAGTATAAAGGAAGAAATACCGACTATTGGAAAAGAAGAATCATGCTCTTCCATCTTTAAAATATCGATGCTTCGCAACTTGTGCTTATTTTTTTAAATATTTATCTTCTTTTATTAATTTTCCACCCTTTTTTTTCATTTTAACTATTGATGGGTGCTCGTTAAGGATGCACCCGTGTTGTCTTGGAAACGTGCGTACATGTGGGGGCGTCGCCATCTTTTTTATTATTTATCTTCTTCAAATCACTGGTAGTGCAGCCCACCCCTCAATCCCCATCTCAGTTTTATATGCAAATACGAAGACGCAATCTATAATCAGGTTGAGCAAAACTATGCACACAAAGGAGGACACAATGTACACTTTTTCCTAAGCTGCTGGCAATTTGCATATACGTAACGGTAGTCTGTATTTGCATCCTTTTTTCATATTCTGTTTACATGTATATATAATTATTATTCCTTTTTTTATAACCCATTGGTTATAATTGCGCGGCAGTATAACAAGAATGTTTTGATCGAATCAAGTAACTTTACAATTCATAATATACAATAATCTAATTACATTATAAAAAGAAATGTAAGACACAAAGAAAAAAGGGATCAAAAACAACATATAATTACATGTAATTTTGAAAAGCATCCAAGCGTACAAGTTACACATTTCATATGCATTCGCACGAAAGCTAGGAGGCACCCACGATGTTACTAAATAACAAGCTACAAAAAAGTTGTTATTACAACAAGCATATGTTTTATATTTTCAAAGTTTCCCAATATACATGTAGAAATATATACTTGTAATATACTTGGGGAAAAAAACTCAGCATATTTAAATTAGTGATTCGATCATAAATTACTGATTTGTTTATGTTTCCATATATATTTTTTATAAATATTATTAATATTTAACATGATGCAGAGCACAATAACACGAGAAAAAAAAAAAAGCACACAAAAACAGATTTTAGCAAAAACAACCCAGTTGCGACATGCGCAACGTATAAGTACCGCAGTTACTCGTGTAATGGCCCACCCAAACTTAAATTATGCATTTATGCAGGGAAAAATAACCATATTAATTAACACGCCAATCAAAAATGTCTCTACCGATCTTCGATACAATGATCGATTATAAAGGTTGTTGTACAGGAAACTAGTGATTGAATAGGTGACCAGATATGTCCGGTCAGTGCAACATCCGGTCAGTCCAAATATTATTTAGTTATATCAGCCCGATTTATGTTAGGTTTTGTTAGTTTAGGTTAGGTCAGGTTAGGTTTAACTATACATGTATGCTAAATTAGATTTGCGGAATCTTCCCATAAACAATAATTTCCATACACGTATTATGCCGTGAATAAATGCAGGATATATCTAATCCATCGAAATGCATTTTTGTGCTAAAGAAAAACCTTTTATTTACGCATCGACATTGACGGATATAGCATGGTTGTATGTTGTAGCGTTCTAAGTTGACACTATACATGTATATCAAATGCATTTTTTACATTTTAAAATTGCAATTTTTGGTCTTAATAGTGTCAACGAACTCTACTAAAGTTTGATAATGAATTAAACTGTTAATTCTATGAGATTGAGCTGCACACAAAATTTCAGCTCCATATGACGTGTGAAAGTTAGTCAGAAAAGAAACAAAGCAATCAAATTCTGTGCATGTCAAGATAAATAAAAGTTTTTTTTAAAAATCCTTTAGTTGATCAATAGACAATCTGTCATTGGCATCCTTGATAAGGTTTTATCATTGGAGAACTGTATTTTATAAGACCCTCTAAACTGTGGCAACCTTTGCGGTCAAGTTCTAACATCTTATAATATTTTCTAAGTTGTCACAAGGGCTTTCGAATTTAATAATATAAAGTTCCTTACTGGTCACAACAGCGACTTGACGAGATTTTATTTATTCATTATTGCTATTTTTAAGACCAATTCTGTCCGCTTGCGCTACATAGCGCTTTTCCAGAATCACTTCTAACAAGTGTGCTAAGCGAATAGGGATTAGCCAATAATTGGTTCGCTCGTTGCAAAAAGGATTTTCTTCGCTGTCACATTTTGTGACAGCGAAGACACTTTTCGGTGAATTCTTCCGATCCGACGTTAAGCTTTGCGGCCCAGGCGTTCGGCACTTCTTAATTCCACCGGCTTACGTTATTGTTTTCTTATAGCTTAAAGACGTATGCCATGCAAGTTGCCAAAGAATGCCAACCTAGCACAATGGCGCTGCGTTGGCCTATTCTTTCCGTTCTTAAAGAATAGTTGATGCCTATTGTCAGTGTGTTCAAACAGTACAGCCACGGCATGGCTTGGATATGCAATTTCAACGCTTTGTTATGCAAAGCGGATCGATGCAAAACGTGAATGCAACGAGCTTTAGTCCATCCAAAATGCTGATTGGTTGAAAGTTGGGCGAGGATATAAAACTGCCCTAACTATGTTGTTTAAAGTGCCGCTAAAAATAAAGCATTTTTTTTTTATTCACTTCTCTGCAGGGGGTTCCACATTACACGCACCATTTAATTGAAACTGGTGCCAACGATTGAATTCACACGATTGCGACGTCCATTTTTAGGTGCACACCATTCTTAACTTCAGGCATGGCTTGCGGGATTAACGCTGTGAAAAATAGGCCATGTCGGCTAATGGTGATTTATAGATGGCGATATATAAACGTTATCAATATATAAGCCAGGTCTCTCATACGTTCCAAACCTAAAGCTATTGCGGCAATAATAAAACTCATTTCCAGAATTTCCATTTCCAGGAAGTAACAACAAATCAGTGTTGACCAGATGAAAACCCACAAGGAAAGTGGCACATTCCCTTGTGCATCATGTTAAAATATACACAAGAGATATTGAGTATGGAAAGTGTCGACTGTGTCGTTTGCACTAAAGCACCTTATGCCTATACAACTAGCACTGCTTATTAATTTTATGCAAATTGTATAGTGTAGAGCATCAACTATTTAAACAATAACCGAACATGCTTGAAATGAATTATTTTCACTAACTGATGGCCAGCTGGTGATTTGTGTGGCAAACTGCGAAAATATCAATTAAATGCGAAACGCCAAGGAGAATAAGCAGTGGCGGTTAACCAAATACATTTGCATCGCATCAGAGAACGAAATTAAAATTTAGAATAATTTAATACAGTATAGTGACCACCTCTGCATAGTGACCATTTTTCATAAAATCGGTTTTCTATAAATAGTGACCGATTGTCTATTTTGTATACTTGCAGTCACCTTGCAGGGTGGGGTCATCTCTTCGGCAACTTTTCCATGGACAATGCACCTAATAAAATCACCATGTTCAGTTTGCATTAGCTGCAGGAATTTTAAGACAATTGGAAGGGGAAATTCCCTAAAGTGGAGTGATATTGCTTCATGTGTTAATCATAACACTTCTCGTATACCACTTATCAATCACATTAAAACAAATGGCCTATGTGACTTATATTCATATTGTACGTGTAGGCCTACAGTGTAGGCCTATGATTGTTAAACCTTCTCTCAGTCCTTCATTTCATTTCTTAAATTATTGCAAGTTTATGGAAAATATTTCTAAAAATAGCACCAGTTTCATCAAAATTGTACAAAGAACTACATTTAAAGGATAAAAATTGAAAACAAACTAATTTTGGAAACAAACATGGAAAGAAAAACAGCTGAACAATTTCAAGTTATCAAGATCTGCGAGACCAATTCACATAAAAAAAAATTGGAGTGTATACCTGAAGCGATATGAAGATAAGAATGAAAATGAATACATGAGATGGAAACATGGTAAAATTAAGTTTTTTTATATTTAAGTTCCATTCTCGATATAGCGACCAACTCTGTCATTTTTCGGTGATCACCTTTAGCAAGTTTTGCTGTATCCGGCCTAATTACAATAATAATATGTCATACAGTAAACTTTAATGAAGTCTACCAGAGACAGCTAGAATGTTTATAGCAACCGAGCTCCGGTCGATTTTCTGTATTGGTATTTTTAACGCAACAATATGAAGTTGCATGTGTACAAGTTATTCTTCATAAAGAAATTTCAATTCCAGCATTCGTAATAAAGTTACATTATTCTTGGTAAATGAATTCTGCAAAGTGCTAATTTTAAGGCATATTCCATTCACATATTTCTACTTTAAGATAGGAGACTGACAATGTCTAAAGCAAAGATATATTAGCAGTTGTCAAATTCTTACTCTGAATAAAACAAGTTAACTAAAAAACAACATTGTCGAAATCACAAAACTACCCCCTTTGCGAACTAAAAAAAATAAAAAGTATACCTAACTCTGAAAAAGCAGGAAACTGGATAGTGATTGTTCAGTAAAAAGGTATACATTAATACATCAGTCTATTTTCATATTTCTGATAAATACTCGAATTTGCAACATAATACAGCATTTTTTACAATATCCATAAGGTTGAAATGCCTACAATTCCAAGCTCAATGTGATAAAAAAACAAAAGGATACAAACTGATATATTTGGCCCTCCTGCATGACGTCACATGTGGCACTTATACCAGCATTATCTGCAACATTTTCTATAGCTTAAATTACAATTTCAAAATCCCCAATTCCGTGATTACAACGTATACAATATTTTCCATTATCAAATGTTACAGAATATTTAAAATTCAAAAGTATATTGTATACATGTATAGGCTATAGACGGATACAGTGTATAACAGGCAAAGGGTATACTTCAAAATGTAAGGCAACTATAAATTGCATATACTCTTTATCCGTGTATTACCTGATATCCGTGTTACAAGGTATACGCTGCAGGAGTAGGCTAATGCTAGTTTCAATCATTTATACGGTCGCTAACATGACCAGGGAAGCAAATGCGTATGTGATGTGGTCATTAAGGTTTCTTAAATAAGTCAAGGATGCATCATGTACACCAGAGCATCATTTAAAACTTGAGGGGACATAAATAATTCAAGCATACCATTTTTCCTGTTATTAAATCGTCCTTCAGCTAAATAAATAAACAAACATCACCAGACTACATGTATATTTAACCGTAATCTCCTTTAAATTTTCTCGATGTTAAGGAACGACCGTATTTTTAAGATTCATAAAAACTAATGCATCCATTCTATAAAGTATATATAACATTAGCAAGGTTATTTGAAACTATGCATGTATGCTTTCAATCGTTCATTAATGAGTTTAGATTTCTTTTATACTCATTGTGCGCTATTTGCAAATAGCATCCGTCTATAGCCTTGATCAAACAAGAGTGACGATAAAACGTTACGTGTAGATCAGGCTTTAATTTGTAAAAGCATGACAAGTTGTTGTATTTTGTTATGTTTTGAAGGAGAAGCTTTAAAAAAAAATTTACTGAGATGCTGACAAAAAATCTTTTAAGTGCAAGAAACTAGCTGTTATT
This sequence comes from Xestoiulus laeticollis, assembly GCA_034698905.1. Taxonomy (NCBI): domain Eukaryota; kingdom Metazoa; phylum Arthropoda; class Diplopoda; order Julida; family Julidae; genus Xestoiulus; species Xestoiulus laeticollis. Next base: position 12,604 of record JAQGCC010001849.1, on the reverse strand, counting down.
ATCAACAATCAATTTCTGCATAGAACAAGTTAAACAATTAAGAGAAGTTGGCCAAGGGTAATTGCCCTTAAAGCAACTTTCCTAATTGCATGTCGCACAAACATCAAGTTATGTTTAGGGTAAATATCGATCACGACGATCAACATTTGTGTCATTGCATGCATGTAAGTAAGTCTCTATATAGGCTATATGCATGTATGGGGCACGAAGATATATTTGATATGAAGCTGCTTGTGCTAGTTTATATACATGTAGAGAAGAATAGCAGAAAAAGTGGAGCACATTTGTCTCTGCAGTTTCTTGGAGTCATGATTCATCTGAAAGATGCATGTACATAGTATATAATTATGTGCAGGGTCTATACATACAGTAATATGTTCTTTTAATACAAGTCATACAAAATATAGCCCCAACTTGTATTATAGATATACCAATTCCATATTAGATGTATAGATAGGCTATATACGTATTATGCGTATTGGTATACATATACGTAACGTATATGTATACCAATATGTTTGGGGAGAAAAATGGAAGTACAATGTACATGTTTATTTAAAGAATTATTGATATTTAAAATTTTGAAATAAAATATTCCCCTCTATATATAGAGTTGATATGAAAAATAAACCAAATATTTGTTTATCATTTATGGAATTAATTTAAAATATATTGTCAACGAAAATGCCTGAAGGACTATTTAGTAAACTGCGCTTCGCCTTTTTAACATTCCACGCCTACAACTTTTACAAGCTTTTAAATTAAATCTAATATGCCCTTAAATTTCGTCATTCTGAAATGTGAATTGATGTTATTTTGGGTCAACAACAAAGAAAGCATATATGTTTTGAGACATCTCTTCTTACTACGCTATAACGTTTATTATGTATACACATGCACGTGCAATTCGTATATGATTTTTGGCCATTTTCTGCGACATTGGGCAATTTTCATAATGCATGTACATGTATATAAATGTATGTATACCGTGGAAAAAGAGCTGAAACGGAACCAATATTAAATATGCTCGAGAGATTTTAGAAATTTGTTACTTGGCAATGCCGTACAAAAAGGTTATTGAAATAAGCAGCGGGGAAGAAAATTTCAGAATGACACGGGATACCACGTGAGAGATGAAACGAATGGATTAAATTACAGCAAATACAGTAGGTATAGTTCAGTGACCCAAAAAAATGCAAGCCCGGATCATGAAGTGTATTACATGTACATGATCCTGATCAGTTTGCATATGTCATATACGGTCTATCTGTCCAAAGTATTGGATATGAGATAGATTTCATCATCTAATTTCCGAAAACGAACGTAAACTGTACCTAGCTATATATCAATGTATATCGAATGAGTTTCAATATAATCCACCAAAACTTTGCCAGCAAAACTGCGCGGTATGGATTTTAAAAATCTTTATTTCACATTAATATCTTCGTTTAAACTATGATGACCTCAATATATATGCAAATTACCTCAAGTTTTCAACTCAAGGGTTGGATGCTTCCATTGGGGAACATCTAACAAAATGATGACTATTTTTCATCAGTTAATTATGACGTTTAACAATATAACAACGCTATTTTTTTCCTTATATATAAGCTTTGTTTAAATAAAGGTAATTTCGACCGATTTTTTTTCCGAACATTTAAAAGGACTTTATAATACAATACAGGTAATTCTTCTGTAAACACACTAATGTCACTATGGTTATTTAAAACACCTTTGACATCAAAGGATACAAAGCTATTGCAACGCATTTACATAACATTTTTAATACTGTACATCCCTTAAGTCCAGCTGTGGGGAAGATTCAAGCACCAGCTATAGGGCACAAAATCTTTATTTATGCCAATATTTCCGCTAGAATGAGTTAATTTGCACTGAATGAAGCCAAAGCTATATATACTAACGGTTGATACGTCCTTATCTGGAATGCAATATCCATCTCCATTCGTATAGTTTGAACGTATACATGTATAATCTTGCGGGAGTATAGCCTTCCATAGAAGTTTCGTTATAAGATTTGGCGACAGCATTGCGTTGCCAATAAAGTAATTATGGAAGTATATCTCAAAGCGCCATTGCCCAACCATGGATAAAGATTAGATTCGACAGAAATTAATTCAAGGTGGAATTTCTTGTGCCCAAACGTACGAGTAATCTCGTTTTCCTCACCATCTTGCGGTCTGTTCCGCAAATGACATGGCGATAACATTTAAGAGAATGTGTCTGACAAAAATCAAACAGCCATTAACGCTGCGACGCTGGCATTTTTATGACGCTCTAACCTGGGCAACGGACGAGCATCATTATATTGTCTCGGCTACTCATAAAACCCCGTTCTGGTTATCCCGAGACGCATCAATCGCGGTGAGCTTAAATTGTTTTGATGAAGACAGGGGCTCCAGGGCCAGCATCATGTTAATTGACGACAGAGTCATTAAAGGCACAAGTGCCACTACACAATCGAGGATTCGTTGTTGGAAGAAACCTCATTACCGATGACGCGGGTCAATGGCAATCGTGCCCTTAGAGACTTCACACCAAAATAGCCATTCGCAACAAGTACCTTCAAAACTTGTTGAGACGCGTGCAATGATGGGAATAATGTATATATGTGATAGGATATTCCCGTAATCCTTAAAACAATCTTTAAATGACTTTTTTGATAGAAACTGACCTTTGAACCAAAAACATTATGTATAATATGGAGCATAATTGTTATCCCAATTGGAAGCTGTCTTCTTGAGTGAATGTTGTTATTACAATATGGGATCTCATGATAGTCTCATAAAATCTTACTGTATATTATAGAGACTCGTTCCAGTCTCATAAAAGCTTACTATTAAGAGAGTACTCATCCCAGTCTCATGAAATCTTACTATTAAGACTCATCCCAATCTCATAAAATCTAATTATTAAAGGGACTTTGGTCCTCTAAAACTCTATACAAAAGGTCCAAAACCAAACAATTTTATTGATAGTGTGTTCTCGCTTGGCGGTCACATTGCTTGTCTCAACAGTCTTATTAACAGGTCCCATTTAATGTGGTCTCATATACAAAATATACATGTACAATGTAGACCACATAATATTTTTTACTTGGGATAACACCCTTATGACAAGGGCAGCCGACTGAGCAAAGACCACTGAAGCACCTAAACATTTATTTCAGACAAAAATATTCAAACAATGGAATGTGGTTAACTTCAAGATAGTTTTATAAATGGAAATTATGGAATAATATAATGTTGTACAGTAATTATAAGCACTTAATTGATCTATAGAAAAGTTATAACATTAGTCCTTCGATATAATGAAGAAATATTATGTATTTTAAGAATGAGCAATTCAAAGTTGTTGCATAGACGCGTATAGTATGATTTCGTAAAAATATTCTAAATTGTGTATACATGTAGCCTACATGTACAACTTGTATATAGTACATGTCAGGTCATTGGTGTATTATTATTATTGTGCCTCAACTATGAAAAATATTTATTCCACAGAATGTATTCCTTTAAACAGCAAATGTCCATCAGCATAAAAGTTTAAAAACAAAAAGACACTGTCAGTTTATTTGTGGAAAAAACCCAATTTTTTTTTCTTCGAGAAACCAGAGAAATGCAAGTTATCATTTTGGTTTTGCAAAATCAGCATTTTACGAGCAAAAGCACAATCCTGAAATGCAAAAACACACGAACTATAGGACCAATGCATTAACCTATAAGCCACGAAGGTATACACTGTACATGTACGTGTATACTTGAAGTTTCCATTGGGCTTATCCCTTCTTAAATGTTGGTTGTGCTGGATTCTGCGATCCATTCAGGTAGCACTAATGACAGCTGCCAGACTAAGGAATATTTTTATTATGGAACAAAAAAACTTCAACAAAACAAGAGTGATATAGAACAGCGGGATAAGCGAGAGAAAGGGTTCCAGTTATGAAAAACCAATGAATGGCAATGCGATAGATGTATCTTCTGCATGCATTGTCTCCTATTCTTTTCCACACTTGTTCAATATCCTTTATTTTAAATCCCCCGTGTGGCTTCAAGATACTGCACTTGCCATCCACATTCCTTACACTAATTTTAAATATCAACACAAGAGAACGAAAAGTAAACGCACAGGCGCTTCTTATACGTTTGTGTATTTCATGGGTATAGACTTATATAAGGGTACGTTGTTACTTCTTTTCGTTTATTGACATATTATTGGCAAAAGTAGCTTTCCGAAAAGGGAATTTCTCATTCTCTTTCACAGATAAGGATACAGGAAATACCATTGAGTCATTTTAGAATTACAATTATCAAAAACATGCCGTATAAAAATATATATTTTTTTCTTAAATGCCATTTTTCTTATAATCCACCTTACACGAATATTGGAAAATCTACCACTAGCACAGCCTTCCTTTAAATTTAAGGCACTGGTTGATATAAAAGTCAATCCTAATTATGATTGATGTCATGAGGAAGTTTTCATTGATTTTAATTGCTTCAAGTAATACATAATTCATGAAATGTTGCCAGAAATTTTCTAACTTCTTTTGATAACTGTTAGATCCTCATTAGATACTTGGGACCGAAATTTTAATTAAATATGCTACATTGTGCTATTTATAAACAAGATGTAACAACTTGTATCTCTAAATATTTTATCAAATAGAGATTAGATAAATATTAGATTAGAAAAATATATTGACGCAAAAATCGCCTAACGTGGGAAAAAGACTTTGGGATTGAAATTATATTAAAATTTTAATGTTATGAGCAAAGCCACCAAATTATATTTAAGTTGCATACACACGTTTTTTATACCACATTGCTCATTGTTCCCACAGAAATAAAATTTTAAACTTCCCTAACTTTTCCAGTTTTAAGGTAGTATTCACTGACCATTCTGATAACTAAACAGTTTAAAAATATGACAAAATGCCAAACTTCTTGTCGCTTTCAAATCACTATTAAAACTTTTTTCCATGGCATATATCTAAATTAAAAATCAAAGCTAAAAATTCAGGGCATGTACCTATAGGAAGCGCTGCGATAAAAATGTGTTTTTTTTTATGTACGGCTATTGTGTTGTGACAATTTATTTTCAACATATTCATCACATATTTTCAGCATATTATGCCACGATAATTTCACTATATTATGGGGCTTAATTCCCTACTTCCCTGCAGATGAAAGGTTAGTTAGGCGGGATAGCATCTTTTGACTTCTGTGCTAAATAATAACTGCAGGATAATATATGTAACTAAATATATTATTTCTATAAATTGAATCAAATATACATTATATATATACCTATATACATTATATATATTCCTTGACAATAACAGGTCCATTCAATTTCCCTAACAATTCCTGATTTTCCATGCCTGCGCAAACCCTGATGTTTCATTAATTCTTACCATCATCGGGTTGAGCGCCCCTGTTTTGTAACTGCATGCATGTGTTTGTAAAATAAGATGGGTTTCTATCTGCAGACTATAAACAGCGCGTAGTGTCTGCAAATCTTTCGATAATGTTCAGATTGTATGAGATTAATTTGAAAAATCTCAGCAAAGAGGCTGCAGCTAAATCTAGATAAGAGCTATTAGCGGCAGATTCAACAAGATACATGTATACGAATTGCACCAAGCTCCTATTTGAAATTTAATTACGTTGTTTGTGTTTATGAAAAACCTAATTAAAACAAATGTGATGGAATTACAGCCTGCGTTCTCAAGAGAGGTAATGAGTCAAAGGAGTGAATGCAGCGTATACCGGTATACATGAACATTTACAGGCAACTTAGTTTACTATTTATAAAATAGCAATATCAATCAGCATTTTATCCCTAGATAATTATGTTGATATTGAAACTGAGATTATTATTAACTTGCTCTTTACTTGCTCCTGTCATTATATTTTAAATAGGCCTACATGTATACTAGCATAAAGCCTGATTTGAATGTAAATAGAAAAATAACGTGGCAAAAGGTCATTCCTATTAGCGTCTTATTCAGTGGACATTAAAGAAGGACACTTAATTGAGAACTGTTTTTAAATTTCTAACAGAATGTTATATTGGTATACTCTCAACTGATTGAGTATCATAATAAATGTAACGAAGAACAATAAAACATATGAAAAATGGCATCCTTTCTCCCTTAATTCACCCCTTATGCTATCGTTTCTGCTTGTTAAGCAAATGTCTACAACATTGACATTTTCAACACGAATTTTTAAAAAATGGCTATCATGTAAATGTTTATATAGCTTTTAAATGTATACAGTATATATGCATATACTCAGTGTAGGCTACAGTCAACAATTACATGTACTGTATATGCTTTAAAAACATTACTTACATAGTAAAATGAATTTCTGATTTCTGTTCAGAAATATTGTAGAATTGTAGAATACATACAGTAAAATGTTAGTTTTGCTATGACAAAGCAAAATATGAGATTAAACACCCATATACTGTATTAAAATTGATAAAATATTTTATTTCCCGATGCTATTTTGCATTTCGGTCTAAAAGTATTTGTTGTAATCTTAAAAATGAGGAAGATATATGATATATTTTAAAAAATTGTGGTTCAAAAATTTAAAAGTCAATGATAACATGTACGAACATAAATATAAATAAAATTCCCTATACACCATTTCAGATTGCTTTATTCGACACAGCGTTTTTTTGAAAAATGAAAGAAAACCTATCCTTGCATGGTGCCGCAAGAATTTTTGAACAATTTTGTGTCGAAAGTTGAAAAAAACGTTGAAAACATTATGTTAGATAATCTACAGAATATTATTCTATAACCATGCATATCTTCGGGCTCTGTCAACAATAACAGCAACCTTTGATGATGAACTTAATGTATATATGCACTTCTAAAGAACAGCCTTATGCATGGCTTTTAGAAATCCAATAATATACGAGAATGCTAATCTTGATGTCCATTGAGACTATAGCGGTATAATCGTCCATAAAGCTGGGCATATGAATTATATATCCTGAATTATAAACTTTGTATGTGGATGATTACGTTAGGCTTTCATTTTAATACTACATGTATACACACCCAATTGAATTAAATGTTGTCGGCCCATCCCTAACCCCTTAAAGCCAGATTTAAAACGACCATGATAGTATAACTAATATATACCATAGATTTATCCACATATAATTCGTGTATAAACAGATAATCTATAATTGATCATCGTTTCATTTAAATTTGCTGGCTTCTCGATCAAGATGACCATACATAAAAGTAAGACCTTACATCACTTTCTGGTTCATACGTTAGTCTGGATGTTACTTTGATGTGAAAACTCAAAATAAATAGAGTAGACGCATCCATATTGTTGACGAAATAATTTTGGCTGCTTTCTCCTCCTTCCCAAATCACGCCTGAAAAGTCTTATACGTGTACATGGCATCACAATTTGCAAAACCCCTCGCCAAATAAAATTTAAATACAAAATTGTCTATAAGCTGAAAAGTTGTATACACGTATACACGTAATAGATTTTGCCTTTATTTTCCATCCCTTCATTCGATGTGAAATCATGTTTATTTCTCTCCATCTCAGCGCTTGAAGCAAGATAGGGTATAGCCACGACGGTATAACTATATATACATATATACCATAGATCCATTTAATTCGTTGCATAAGCAGGCAATCTAAATTTTGATATTTATCACAGTCATGATATATGCCAAAAGTTATGAACTTATAAGTGCGACACACTCAATACTGTATGTATATACATTGTATACAGACATGCTGCGAAATATGCTGGAATCATGCACATAAGGCGGAAAATAAACGAGGGAATATGTTTAATCAATTTGCTTTTTAGCGGATATCTAAAATAACATCTGAGAACTATAGTAGCAGTGCAAGGTAGAGCATGCATTACTTTCCCATTTGATAACAACCTTATCAACAATGCATGCGCCCCTGAACGATAGTTTCATTTCACCTGAGGTGCAATGCCTTACATAAAGGGCGCTAACGACTGAGAACAAGTAGGCTAATTTGATTTAATCACGGAAATGCGGCCGTTACAATCCACAAATAGTTACGAGTATGTCAGAAAATGCCAACAAATTTGCCAATGCAGATTCGAAATGCTTTGAGTCGTCTACTCCCACCCCTGACCTATAGTTTCGACGACCAATATTTCTGTCTGACCTTCATTAGTGCATGGTTTTGTAAATCCCTAGATAGTTCCAGATATATCTTTATAAATTATTGATGGATAATTCTTTGGACTTTGCTATATTCTCAAAACTAAAAAAGCTTCATTGCCACAGACTGACGACTTGCTTCTCATAAATGACTCATGGCACTCAGGATGAATGAGTCTGGGCAAGGAAGGTTGGAAACATCTTATAATGTAAAAAAAAACAATTGAAGATACAGATGCTTTACATCTTCTTGTTCCATAAAATTGCCGAATAACGCAGTGCATTACCATTGCGACTTAACATAAACATGTATAAATTAATTAAGAGTTGAATCTGCCGTCATGTCTATGCTCATTAAGCCGGGTCCACACGTAATGTTTTCTCATCATTCTCTGACTTTTGCCCAGTCTTTTACATAGTGGTTCCAAAATCGTCATGGAGCAAGAACTTGGTGACGTAACACAAGTTTCAACCTCCAATGTCGCCGAGAACATATTGGCCGGGGAGCGAAATTTGACCGTCTTGCTTGTACACAAAGCCCCGGGCCATCAGTTTTTATCGCGATTGTCCTTCATGCAAATCGTCTAATTTGCCATCCACACGTTGTTTTGTCGGGCAGTGAGGGATGATTACGTAAGATTTGTCAAACAACACATTGCGTGTGGATGGCCAGGCTTTAAGTTTATTCATGGTCCACAATATAAATAACAGTTAAGAAATAACAGTGTCTTATCTGCATGTACAGTATGATATTGAATGGAACAGGGAGATGTATAGCTTTAAATCAATCAAGATTATTTTAATTGTTTCGCACAACGTATCTGCTATACGTAGTGCGAAACGTTGTGCGAAACAAAATTGTATGTACTTCTTCCAAATATTTTCATATGAAATTAGGACCGTAGTAGCTAAAAGTATTAAAACATATTTCTGGAATTACTGTTTTCAAAAGTCAATCATTCCTGATTATGGACTTATTTCAAATTCTGTCTCGGATATATATACCACCTGACTTTCATCATCATGGTTTCATTGCATGTAAAATTAATTAAAAGCCAGCTAGGTGATGCCGTCCATGACTTAAATCTGCACAATGCACATTGAATTTAAGGAAAATCATCCAACTTTTGTACGGTTAGAATGTATATCGCATACTAAAGCGACTGAATATATAGTCGCACAAAATGCGCATGGGTGAATGCCTCATAAAAACAAAACTTGAAAACGTCAGCACTGAATAAGCACCCAACATTCTAGGAACAATCTCTCTTGGAATCATTTTTTCACGTAAGGACTTAGGCCATGTTGTAGCAGTCTCTACTGGCGACCTAAATCGACCCCACTCTCCCCACTTATTATAAATGGCCACCATTATCATGGAAACTGGGAGGAGAATTCTATCTTTTTTTGCAGAGCGCAGTGTCTTTCGCCGCAGATGCCATGTTTATGTACCACAAAACCATGCAACCAGCATAAATAAAGCCTCAGAGCGTTGGCAGTTACCTTACTACGAATCTGGAAGCGCCCATGCCAGAGTGAGTCGTTATCTTTCCAAAGTGATCGCACCCATATTCCATTTGCTTTTCTTCTAAGCATCCGGTGCGTTCCTTCCTGTGTCTGCCATAACTCTTGCATCAATGCATTCCAGAATTCATACTAACTTTATAGAAGGAAACCCAACGAACGCTCCTGTAGGCTGTAGCCAAACAATCCTAACACATCCATTGGAAGCCTACAATGCCACCTATACCAGAACCACTGAAAATGTTACTACAGTGAAACCTGTAAATAGCGCACCCCATTGGGACCGACCCATGGGGAGTGCTAAGGATCAAAATGCTCGGCCCCAACGTGATCCTTATAAGCGGCGGGCACTGTAGTTTATTTTACATTTATCGCCCTCATTTTGGGATTTCCCTGCAGTGGTTGAAATTTCATTGTTGCAGATGCTTTGGCGCAGGCTCTTCGCAGGTAACACCTTGATTTTGTCTCAAGAAACCAGTACGCATGTTGCGTTTTGCAGGGAATACGCTATATGGAGGTAGTTTGTTCTATAAAATCGATCCGTGCCGACTTCAAGGGTGGGCTACTCTCAGGTAGTACGCTATATGGAGGGCTCTTATTCGCAGGTTTCAATGTATAGGAAAAACAGGAGCAATCAATGACTCATGTTTAACAACAACTGAGTGCGGACATTTTTCCAGTCAAGTTTACTTCCTGTTTGAAATCAATTCTTCGATATTGAGCTTACACTTGAATCTAAATTTGGCAGTTCGATACCCAAACTTAAAAATGAAATTTTCGGACATCTATCAAAGCCATCTAAATAACCTTATCTTCTGTTAGATAGCACGAATCTACCACGAGGATAACAATTCAACCAGGCCTTGAAATACACTATACTTGCATTGGCGCTCTACTCTTTTCTTCCATGACAACATTATCGATATTAAACTTGGCGTCGTTTATTCATGCAGCGTTAAAAACTTCGCAAAACTGTTCCTCGGATGGCATTGATCGATGTTCTTCTTGGCGAAATTGCCATTACCATATTTTCTCACGCTTCTGGATTGTGTCAGAGACGAACAAATATTTGCAGTGCGCGAGTAAGCCAATAATCAGGTTTGTTCTGAGGAAATCAACTCATGCAAGGTTTTCAAAGCATCAAAATGGGACATTAAAAGCACCAACTTTGCCTGGTTGCAAAATAAAACCTTTGCTATTGAGTTAAGAGCAGTCGCTGCAGGAAAGCCCGCTTATGGTAGGAGAAAGTCCTAATGGAGAGATAGCGAAGAGAAGCTATGCTAATATAATGAATGGTAAGGTAGATAGATAGAGTATGTCTAGTGAGGCATTGAGAAGGTGTGCTCAAAAGGGACTTACAAACGATGACTTCCGAAAAGTGCCCATACTTTCAAAGTGAAAGTAGTTTTCCATCGCATTTATAGATTCTATAATTAAAAAAGTACTTTCTTAAGGTAATTAGATAAAGCGCTGTTTATTATGACTCAATTATGACGTCAGTCAAGCCACTTTTTGAAACTTCGAAAAAGTCATTTTCGTTTTTGGCGCATGCGCAATATAAACCACTTGGAAAATCGAAGCGGAAGTGAAAGAGAAAAGTCGCCTTGTATTGTTATATGCAAAATATATTATGTAGGTCTAGTGCATTGCAGTATAATAGGAACTTACAAACGGCGACTTTGATCTATCTCTTCAATTCAATTCAATTCTTTACCCTGCAGTCAGCATGTATATTATGCCATGTGGCAGGGGGTAAAGTGCCAGATTTTGTTAAGGTGAACTTTATACGGTCGTGGCCGTTTTTTGGGGAACTATCCCGGCATTCGCCTATGTGCCTATATGGGCAATTAATGGAGGTTGTGGGAAACCACGAAAAACCACAACCAGGATAGCCGACCGGGGTTTGAACCTGGGTCTCCCGAGTTCAAGAAGCTATTAAAGCATAACTTTCGAAATGGTTTATAATGCTCATGCACCAAAAACGAAACTGGCATTTTCGAAGTTGCAAAAAAGTGACTTATTTTAAATAAGTGATTTCCAAACGCCTTATTCGTCTGCTAGCGCTAGGCCGCTAGTGGTTTGACTTACTTCACAATTGAGTCATAATAAACGGCGCTTTATCTAATGACCTTAACAAAGTTTTTTTTAATTAGAATCTACAAATGCTAAGGAAAACTACTTTTACTTGGAAAGTGTAAGCTATTTTCGGAAGTCATCGTTTGTAAGTCCCCAATGCAGTGCCAGACTGCCAGGCCTGTGGATGTAGGATAGTGAAGTGTAGAGAGCCCATGTATATGTACATGTATGTTTACATCTATATCAACGATCATTCAATTCGTTGACAATGACATTAGCATGGTCTCCAATAAAATGCTTGTGACGAAAACGACCTTTGAATTCATTATCACATAAGGATAGAGTTCTGTCATATGCCATTCATTTTCCGTTAGCAGGATGTTTTATATTAAACAAAGACGACAGGATCAAGCTAAGTACAAATCAAATTGGCTAAAATTAATCGAAGAATATTTTTTAATAAACGAAACCATAATCACCACGACAGGACTTCCAGACTAGAGCTCTGCCAACTAGTGTGGGGAAAATGATGTGTAGAGTGGGTAAAGTCCATAAAGAAGTTTACAGGCGGCTCTCGATATAACGAACAGAGTAACTGGTCCGGACCAAAATGTCTACTGCTCTCGTGTATTAGCCACTCAATATAACAGTGTAAAAGCAGACATCTCAGAATAACGAACGGATTTCTAATTCCAAAGGTGTATGTAGACTGGTGGTAAAACAAGTTTTTAGCAAAACGCGTACCACTCACAGATGGCGCTCGCAACAAATTAATTCCATTGCAGACGACTTTTTT
>JAQGCC010001848.1:0-21092 GCA_034698905.1 Xestoiulus laeticollis | reverse complement strand
TGACATCCTCCATGGACATCCTCTTCATCAGAGACCATTGTCCAAACTTTGGACATTGTCCATTTTAAATGTTTCCTCCAAGGCCATCTTCAGTAGCCTTTGTCCAGTCTTTGGCCATGGCCATCAGCCATTCTTTGCATTTATGACATCCTTCATGGACATCCTCTTCATCAGAGACCATTGTTGCTGACAGCCCAATAGTCGACCTGTGACTATCACCGATTCCACGATTGCACGTGTCGATTATCAACAAAAAAAAAAGAACGAAAAAAGCACGTGCAACCTTTTCTAGAACGATTGCACGTGCCGATAATTATATTAAAAAAAAAGAACAAAAAAAAAAAAGCAACACGTGCAAACTGGCACGGGCATTAAATAGCATGCATTGAACAAAAACGCTGCGAATGAATGGGCAATATTGAACAACCGTTGTGCAGAAGACGTAATCTCGTAGCCTTTTTTGTCCGCTTGTCCTTTCAGTATCCTCGCATTTACTTCGCCCAGCCCGCAGACGCTGCCAAGGAGGAAGCGATGAGGTCAAAGTTCGCGGGCCTGGAACGCATTCTTGAACGCCAGCCGTATTCTGCGGGAAATCACTTGACCGTGTCCGATATCAACCTTATGTGCTGCACTCTTGCGCTGACGGACATCTGCTCGTACGACATGTCAAAGTTCCCGCGCATCAAGAGCTACATGGACAAGTGCAAGAGGGAAATTCCCTTCTACGAGGAGGTCACTGGAGGAGGGCGCAACAAGCAAATCGACATCTTCAAGTCCGGAAAGTCAATCATCGGATGAAAAAGTATGTGCTAGAAGTACGCTAACGAGGAGTTAGGTTGTTAACCCACGGTTATTTATTGCTTTTACTTAATATGGGTTATGGAATATTTATCATCCCCCCACTTTATCCTCCACCGTTAGTTAACTGCCAGATCCATGTCCCCCCACTTTAACATCCCTGTTAGTTAACCGCCAATTCTATAGCCCCCCTACTTTAACGGCACCGTTAGTAAACCGCCAGATCCATATCAACCCCACTTTAATTCCCCCGTTAGTTAATCGCAAGATCCATATCCCCCAACTTTAACAGCCCCGTTAGTTAACCGCCTGATCCATTTCCTCCCCACTTTAACAGCCCTGATAGTTAACCACCAATTCCATATCCCCCCACTTTAACAGCCCCGTTAGTTAACCGCCAGATCCATATCTCCCATTTTAACGGCCCGTTAAGATCCACATTTCGCTAAAAATTGACATGAAATTCCACGAAATTTGCACAAACTTTTTTAATTATTTTCACAATTGCACCAAAATAAATTTCCGCTTAACATCCAGCGTTAAATTTCTCTTCCATTTTATAAGCGCGCTGAATCGACATTCGCCACGAACCAATCCACGGTTTCCTTAATCGCTAAAAACGAGAAAAAAATGTTGAAATTTTGCTACAAAATTTTTAAAATTTCACAAGATTTTCGTTTAAAATTTCAAAACTTTTACCTTTTTTCACGGGCGTAAATTGAAATTCCGGCAAATATTTGCGCAGTTTTGCATTACTCGCCGTCTTCTTGTGTTGGCCATCAGATCTCGAAGTATCGTACTGCAAAATTTTAGTTAAGTTCCATTCAAATTTCTTAGAAATTTACTAATATTTCTAACAAAAATTCTGTGATTTTTCATAAAAAAAGGATACGACAACTTCTCCTTTGAACTCGAAAGCTTCAACGACTAATTCCGCGGCTTCTTTTATCGTTATTTCTGCGCTTTCGTCAACTGAAAATTTTCAAAAAATATCAAAACATGTTTGTAAACAATGTTTGTGGAAACATGTTTGCGCAAAGTTTTACTAGAAAGTTATGGGGAAAAAAAACCTCCAAAAATAACATTTTTCTTATCAAAATGCTTTAACAAAAATCTTGTTTGTTGAAAAAGTTTGCACAAACTTAGTTTCTTAGCACACGATACGGTGTTAATGTTCTCAAAATGTTTGCGCAAACATTAACAACAAACTTTAGCTTGTTTTAAACAGGGTTAACAACTAAGTTTGCTCATTACGAGTGTATAAAACAAAATGTGTGCAGAAACCAATATTTTGTACTAGAAATGTTTGCACAAACTAGTTTTTTTCATCAAGAGTGAGCAATCAAAATTAGTTTGCTCAAAACAAGGTGAAAAACTGTTTGCTCATTACGAGTGTAAAACACAAAATGTTTGCTGTTTGCACAAACTAGTTTTTTCATCAAGAGTCGACTATCTCTAAAGAGTTTAAGCAAACTTTAACAACAAACTTAGTTTGTTTATTGCGTGTGTGAAAATCACGATGTTTGCACAAACTAGTTTTTTTTATCAATTTAAGTTAAAGAATCTAAGTGTTTCAGCAAGACTTTAACAACAAACTTAGTTTGCTCAATATAGTATTAAAAACTGTTTGCTCATTACAAGCATGTAAAACAAAATTTTGTACTTGAAATGTTTGCACAAACTAGTTTTTTCATCACGAGTGAGCAATCTCTAGTGTTTCGGCAGACTTTAATAACAACTTAAGTTTGTTAAAAAGTTTGATCTTACGAGTGTGTAAAACACAAAATGTTTGCAAAACCCAATGTTTTGTACTTTAAATGTTTTGCGCAAACTAGTTTTTTCATCACGAGTCCAACAATCTCTAAAATGTTTGAAGAAACATGAGCAACAAACTTAAGTTTGCTAAATAGCGTTTGTTTGTTTGTTAAGAGTGTGTAGAACACATAAATCATCAACACGTTTGTGCAAACTTTCAGAAATCAATAATGTTTGCGCAAACTTGTTTGCTGAAACTGCGAACTCACCAGATAAAATGATGGGTTCGACCTCGTCGTAGTTCCTCAGAGCCCAAACGATGAGTTTACCCAAATCTAACGAGTAAATAAATTGGCGCAACGCACTTCCAGTTCCCCAAATGGTCAGCGGAGTTCCATCGCCTTAAAAAAGGGTTAAAATTTAGTAAAACCGTTCGTTATATCGAGAGCTAGCCGTCAGCCGTAACTTAATTTGTTACGTTTAGCGACGTATGTCTTGTGAATGAGTCCCGGCAAGACGTGTCCGTCTTCTAAACTGAAGTTATCGAACGGTCCGTAAACATTGGTTGGTACAACCGAAGTGAAATTTCTTCCGTGCTGCACTTTGTAAGCGCGGTTTTGTACGTCGATTAGCCGTTTGGCGTACGAATAACCAAAGTTAGAGCTGTGAGGAGGACCGTTGTGAACCTGGAAATATAAATTTAATAACCGTAATAACCACGGTTAAGTTTAACGGCGGATTAAAGTCGAAATGTTCGTGTTTTACCATCGTTTCGTCAATGGGATATGTTGTTTTATCGGGAAAAATACACGTTGAGAGACAGGAAACCACTTTTTGGACACCGCTTTCGAAACTTGTGTGCAAAACGTTATCGTTGATCTTAATATTTGTTCTCTGAAATCAACAATTTTAACGAAAATTAGTTAAAATTCAGTTTTTACCACGTTTTTAGTAACCACTATTTTTTTAACTTCATTACTGACTAAGTTACATTTTCGGATGCCGAATCTACCGTGCTGAATTACATGTCTTAACAAGGTTTAAATAATACCGTGATTTAGAAATCAGATAATTGAATATTTATTTCGCTTTTTGAAGTTTAAACTTTCAATTAATGCATTCGCTAACATGTGGAACAGGGTTATTGACGATTTCCAAGATGGTGGAATCGGCGCACGTGCATTCTTCGATTCGGCATCACTTCAATGCTATGGAATCCTTAATTATGACTTCCAAGATGGTGGAATTGGCGCACGTGCGTTTTTTTTCAATTCGGCATCACTTGTCTGCTATGGAATCCTTCATTATGACTTCCAAGATGGCCGAATGTGTCAAGTTTCAAATACTGATAAATTTGTTGGAAAATTTGGTGTAGAAATAATCTATCATTCATTTTTTATTTACTATATCGGTTTAAAAGAGAAAGTATTAGCTAGTAGTAATTAATTTTAATTCGGCAATTGTATACACGTGATAGTTATTCTAGTATGGAAAGGATGCTGAAGCCTCCCAAGATGGCGTCAACAGCTCACGTGCACAGTTCAATTCAGCTTCACTCTCTAGCTATAGAACCCTCACCGAAATCCATTTTTGACATACACAATTTCATTTTGTCCTCCAAACGAAATTTTTAAATTTAATCCGAAAGTAATAAACGGGAATACTCACAAATACTAACTATTTTTACAATTTTAATTTTAAAACTGCAAATGTCAGCACGTTTTTTGTTCTAGAATTAAACCAGAAATTTGTATTAACGCCTCCCAAGATGGCGTCAACAGCGCACGTGCACAGTTTCAATTTAGCATCACTCATTTCCTATATAACCCTTATCTATTTTGTGTTCCAAGATGGCCGAACGTGTTAAGTTTGCTGGCCAATTATGATCAATAACTTTAAAATTTATCTACTCTTTTTTTCAGCTATTTCGATTTAAAAGAGAAAACATTAGCTATTGGCAATTAATTTTAACTCGGGAATTCTATGCACGTATTAGTTATTATAATACGAAAATGATGTTGAAGCCTCCCAAGATGGCGCCAACATCTCACGTGCACAATTCAATTCAGCATCACTCGCTTCCTATACAACCCTCGTCAATTTCGAGTTCCAAGATGGCCGATCGTGTTACAAACAAGTTTTTGATACATTTAGCGACAAAACATCGAAAATTTAGTTATTAAAAACATTTTTCAGTCGTCGAAAGAGGCGTGAAATCCGAGCTAAACATCTGAATACCACTCACCAAAAAATCCAGGTTGAAATGAAGATTCCTAAACAATCCACCGACCATTGCAGCGAGATGCACAACATGAGTAGGTTTGTATTTATCAAACAGTGCTTTAGTAGCAGCTAAATCACTTCAAAAAAATTGGATAAAACCTAATTAAAACACTTGAAAAGTAGCTTTAAAACAGCTAGAAATAATAATTACGTCAGATCGGCATCTTTTGAAGAAATGAAAATCCATTTTTCTCCTTGTTTATTCTCATTTTCGACGACTTTTTTAATAGCTTGTCCAACCATTCCACTTCCACCAGTAACAAGTACAGTAATGTTTGTAGTTGACATTTTAAATCAATTATTTCAATTAGAAAAATGTGGATATAACAACGAAGATTCAATCTCTATAAACTCTCCGATGTACGAGCACCGAAAACAGGATTTCCAATGCTGGCAAGACGTGGCAAAAATAGGTATAAAAACACCTGTTATATACGTGTAACATTGTAACACATAGAATTGAAAAAAACCCATTTTTATATTTAAAAATACTAATATAGGTGAAGGTCAAATTGTGATGAAAGTACTAGAGAAAGTTTATGTTGATGTTGCAGTTCAGCATTTTGCTCTTTTCCCATCTACAATGGGTCACATTGTACCATTGTTGTTGCCTAGCAACTGCTATTCAAAAAACCTGCTTTTTTTGGCAGCCTTTTTGAATACTAAATTAATATTTCTAGTGAAAAACTTGCTTTATCATTCATTGATGTCAACGTGGACTAGTTTCCTGATATGCTATTTTGTTAAAGAGGTCAATAAGGGGCTTTAAAGGGTGCTAAAGGTGTTTCAATTACCCCCTAAATGAACTCTAATTAATTGTCAAAAATGGTACCCTTGCAATAAATGGTAAAATAATTCATATTTATGTAATATTGCAACGATTTTGACGTCAAATTTGTATGATAATGACGTCATATTTCAAACAGAGGGTCTTTGAAGATCAGAATACAAGGTCATAAGGTCAGTAAAGGTCCTAAAATTACCCCCAAATAAATTAACCCAGGTGTCAAAAACGGTCCTATAATGTAAAAAAACAGTAAAATAATTCATATTTATATAAAATTGCAACGAATTTGACGTCAAATTTGTATGAAAATGACGTCATATTTCAAGCAGAGTGTCTTTAATAATCAGACAAGGTCATAAGGTCAATATACATGTATGTCCTTGAATTGCTCCTAAATGTAAAAAAATGTTACCTGTGTAAGAAAACAGTAAAATAATTCAAAATTATACAAAATTGCAACGATTTTGAAGTCAAATTTGTATGAAAATGACGTCATATTTCAAACAGAGGGTCTTTGAAGATCAGCTAGACAAGGTCATAAGGTCAATAGAGGTCATTAAATTGCTCCCAAATGAATTAATCCAGGTGTCAAAAATGGTTCCTGTGTAAAAAAAAACAGTAAAATAGCATGTACAATGACGTCATAATACCACTGAATTGACGTCATATTTCAATGAAAATTGTTTTTTATCATTGAAAAAGGTCATTGAATTATTCCCAAATTAACCCTGGAAAAAAAGGGACCCAGGAATTAAAAAATGGTGCTTAAAGGCCAGGAAAGGTCCTTAAAATTATAGCCCTATCCAGATGACCTCTATGACGTCACATCTGAAAGAAAACGACGTCATTAGTTTAGAATAGTTGACGTCATTACATCCGTGACAAAATACTTGAAATTAATTTTTTTTTTTTTTATAAAATACACGAAATAAGGACCAAAAGCATCAATTAAACTCCCAATTAAACCTTAATTAATCTTTAGGTCTAATTCCAATTAAAAACCTGCACGTGCTTCCTGTTTTAAAACAAGGTCTCAAAAAAAAAAATGTTTAAAAAATGTAGTTCATAATTTAAAAAAAGCAGGAAGAAATTTGTCGTTAATTAATCCCTAATTAATCCTTAATTAAAACCCTGGTTTTTAATTTCACGTTTCTATCTGCCAATTATGTGAAAAATGTTGACAAGTGCTTCAAAACCTCTGTATTTTCATGCTTTTCAAAATGTTACTAATAGAAGACGGTTTTGAGCCTTGGTCTGGAGCACTTCCGGTCTGCCTGGACCACTTCCGGTCAGTCTGAAACTGGGTTTTTTTGATAGGGATTAATTTCAAATTTTCACATAATTTTGATTAATATGATTCTAAACTATGACGTCATTTTCATTCAGTTGTGACGTCATGGAGGTCATCTGGGTAGGGTTACAATTTTAAGGACCTTTCCTGGCCTTTAAGCACCATTTTTTAGTTCCTGGGTCTTTTTTTTTTTTTTACCTGGGTTAATTTGTGAATATTTCAAGGACCTTTTTCAATGATAAAGACCAATTTTCATGGAAATATGACGTCAATTCAGTTGTAATATGACGTCATTGTCCTTGCAATAAAACATCACCTGGATTATTTCTGCTTTTTGGATTTATTTGGGCACAATTTAAGGACCTATCTTAACTATTGCGACTTTTTCATGACATTTAAGGACCTCATTCATAGATAAAAGCTAAATTTTATTGAAATATATGACGTCAATTTCATACAAATATGACGTAGGTCATTGTCATGGAATATTAAAACGTAATTTGGACCATTTTTGTCACCTGGGTCAATTTCAGAGCAATTTAAGTATCTCTATTGACCTTATGACCTTGTGTCTTAATTAAAGACCCTCTGTTTGAAATATGACGTCATTTTCATACAAATTTGACGTCAAAATCGTTGCAATTTTGCATAATTATGAATTATTTTACCGTTTCTTACGTTATTCACATTATTTTAAAACTTTGCATTTATTGAAAAAAAATGTTAGTTTTTTATACCGTCCTTCTTATAGAGGTAGTGTGTCCTGATTAACAGGGTTGTCCCCTTAATTAAACCCCCAGATTAAAACCTTTTTAATCATATTATCTCATCCGAAAATCCTGATCATGACATTGAGTAACAAACCCTGAATTAAAATGGGAGGTGCAGGAAATTTCAAATAAATCATGATTTTTTATATTTTATAAAATAATTCATAAATTTTATGTTATTTTTGCTAGTTTAATTTCGCTTTTAATAACTTTATTTCTGAGTATAAAATATTAAAAATGTGGAATTTTTATTTGGTTTTATTGTCTTTAAATAATCCTATTTTTCATTTAAATATTCTCCTTTTTTCTTATCAAAACAGTGCATTTTAGATATACAGCTTTTTAGTTTTAGGTTTACAAAATTTACAAATTTAATTAAAAATAGGAGTTTTATAAAAAAAAACATCTTCAACTAAAATATAAATTAACACGAAATTATCAAATTAAAAAGATTTTTAAGATTTTTAATTAAAAAGATTAAAAAGGTTTTTAGTTTAAAAAAAAACAGTCTAAAATATATTAATTACTTAAAAATTATAAAATTAAAAATCTTTTTAATTTGATAATTTTGTGTTAATTAATATTTTAGTTGAATATTAAATTTGTAAACCTAAAATAGTAATTATAATTATGTTATAACATGTTTTAGATTTGTAAAACGTATTTGTTTTAATACTTATTTTTTTGTAATATTTCTGTGTAAAAATTGTAAATTTGTAACCTTAAAACAGTTTTTTTTAGTTAAAATTTATTTTAAAAATACTTAGTTTCTGTTATAAAAGTTAGCTTTTTCAACTACATGTATTTATAAACTTCTTCTTAGCTTTTTTACAGATTATTTTAATTTTTTTTAAACCTGTTTCAGTTTTTTTTTTAACTTTATAAGTTTTTAAGATTTTTTTATATATTTTGTAAAAGATTTTGTGTTTTTTTTTAATTATATTTTAAATGTTTTTAGTTTTTCTTTAAATAACTATTTTGAGCTTTCTTGACTTAGATTTTAGCTTATATTTTAACATTTAATAACTTAACTTTTTACCTGTCTTTTTAAGCATTTTTAAACTTTCTTTAAGATTTTTAAATCATTTCTTTGCCTTTTCCTTACAATTTTCTTCACTTTTTTAAACCTTTTTAGCTTTTTTTTAGCTTGTACATCTTTTTTAAAACCTTTGTAAAATATTTATAAAACTTTTTTTTATGTTTTTAAACATTTCATATCTTTATTTCTTTCTTTAAAGCAATTTTCCTTTTATAATTTTTCAACCTTTTTCTTCAATTTTTAGTTTTTTAAAATGTATTTCGCTTTTTTTTAAACCTTTTTAACTGCTATTATCTTCTTTTGCTTTTTAATACATTTCTTTTATACTTTCTTATTTCTTTCTTATCATATATTACTTATTTCTTAGATTTTTTTCAACGTTTTTCTTTTATTTTCTTAAAATTTTTTTCATTTTTTTATTTCTAACTTTTAAAATCTTTTTTTTTAAACCTTTCTTATATTTCTATGATTTATTCAAATTATTTCCTAAAATTTTTCAACTTTTTTTTTCTTTTTTTAACTTTAACATCTTAATTTTTTTTAATTTCTTAAAATGTCCCTCGATTTTTTTAAAACCTTTTTTAACCTTTTTTTAACCTTTTTAGCTGTTTTTATCTTCTTTTTCATTTTTAATCACATTTCTTTCACTTTATCTTTCGTTAATTTATTTAAATCATTTCTTAACTTTTTTTTCCAAACTTTTTCTTAATTTTTTCTTTTTTATTTTCATATTTTTAAGCTTTGAAATTTTTTTAACTATTATCTTAAAATTTTCTTAATTTTCTTAAAATCTTAAAATTTTTTTCAATTTCAAAACTATTTTTACTTTTATTAACCCTTTATAAAACTTTTCTTTTATATTCTTAGACATTTTTTTATCCTTTTCAAATTTTCTACATCATTTCTTACCCAATTTATCTACTTTCTTCAACTTTCCTAATCTTTCTTTAATTTTTTTAAAGCATTCTAAGATTTTTCAACCGTTATCTTAATTTTTTTAATTTCTTAAAATGTACCTCGCTTTTTTTTAAACCTTTTTTAACTGCTATTATCTTCTTTTGCTTTTTAACACATTCTTTTATATCATTCTTATCATATATTACTTATCATTTGTTAGATTTTTTTCAACCTTTTTCTTAATTTTTTCTTCATTTTTCATATTTTTAAGCTTTGATTACTTTTTTTTAACTACTATCTTGAAATTTTCTTCACTTTCAAAACTATTTTTACTTTTATTAACTCTTTATAAAACATTTCTTTTATATTATTAGACCTTTTTTTATCCTTTTCAATTTTTTCTACATCATTTCTTAACCTGTTTGTCTACTTTCTTCAATTTTCTTTATCTTTATTTAAATTAAAGCATTTCTTTGAATTTTTCAATCTTATTTTCAACCTTTATCTTAAATTTTTTAATTTCGTAAAATATCTCTCACTTTTTTAAATTTTTTTTTAATCTTCTTTTGCATTTTATTACATTTCTTTTATGCATTTTATATATTTCTTATTATAAATTACCTATCAATATTTCTTAAATTTTTATTTCAACATTTATCTTATATTTTTTTAAATTGTTGTCACATTTTAGTAAAACTTTCACCTTTTACCCTCTTTAAAACTTATTTTCTTAAACCTTTTTTATCCATCTTTGATTTATTAAATCATTTCTTAACCTGTTTTTCTACTTTCTTCAAGTTTTCTTAGCTTTTTTTTTAATTTTTCTTAGTTTTTTCTGTAAAATCCCTAGGCCAAAGTATAATTTAACATGTGTTAGATTAAAACGAGGACGAGTTCATTATAATAATTTCATTGAAACAGAGGGTTGTTTGTGTATTTAATTTGACCTTCAAA
Source organism: Xestoiulus laeticollis (assembly GCA_034698905.1). Classification (NCBI taxonomy): domain Eukaryota; kingdom Metazoa; phylum Arthropoda; class Diplopoda; order Julida; family Julidae; genus Xestoiulus; species Xestoiulus laeticollis. Next base: position 10,518 of record JAQGCC010001848.1, on the reverse strand, counting down.
TCAACGTCTTAATTTTTGTTTTTCAGATGATGACGTCATAAAGGTCAACCTTTTTTGGTATATTAGCAACCTCTTCTTCGTCTGCTCTCACCATTCTCTCTTCGTCTTTTCGCAACGACATCTACTTTAATCCTCCGTTAAGTTAACCACCAATTAGTAAGTCTTAATTTTTATTTATATAAAATTTTATTTAGTTTTTATAAATATTTAGACATGGTCTTGAAATGTTTTGTTTAAACTTTTGTTGTCTTGAAAGGCTTTCTGCTTCTGCTTTTTGTGTTTATTTATTTATTTGTTGGCTTTAATTGTTTATTTATAACCTCGTTTTATGGGCACCTTAATTAAGTCATTTTTGGGTGACTTTAAGGCATTTTTAGGTGACTTTAGGTCATTTTTGGGTGACGGTGATTTTTAGGGACCCAAAACAGGCCATTTTTTATAATTTTTTGATTATTTTGATATTTAAAAAGTAATTAAAACTTAACAGTAGATTAACTAATTATCTATGATGCAATACACCCATGAGTCCAAATGAGGGCTTTAACAAGAGGGTCAAAGGTCACATTTGCAATTTTAAGATCGTTTTATATTGTTATAAATGATTTGCTAATTAATTTAATATTAATTTAATCAGACTTTGATTAATGTTATTAAAACATTTTTGTAATTAATCCTTAATTCAAGGCCAAATTCGAAACTACACTTGTATTAATTTCAAGATCCCTGAATGTCAAAGGTCATGGTGACACTCTGGGGTTTGATACTGGCTTCATTTTAATTTATATTAAAATAATTAGGTTTATTGTTAAATTAATTTTAAATTAGTAGTTTATTGATTAATTAGAATGTCTAATTATTTTAAAGTCTTTGTTTTTGAATCACCCTGTATAGTGTAATTAATACAGGGTGATTAAAAAATAATTTCAGTGCCTTTTAGTTTTCAACGATTTTTGTTGCACCCTACACATTTTACATGTTTTATACATGTATTTTTATAATACAGGGTGGTTCAAAAAGCGTATAACATGATTTAAAGTAGGGTTGAAATTTTGGACTATTTTTATTCACCCTGTATCTATACAGGGCGATTAAAAAATATAACACAGATTTTTGAAGCACCCTGCACATTGTAAATTATACAGGGTGTTTTTTTATTATACAGGGTGGTTCAAATGATATATAACATGCCTTTAAGGAGAGTTTATTTAAATTTTGGACGATTTTTGATTCACCCTGCATCTGTAAAATAATAAAGGGTGATGGAAAAATATTCCTTAGATTTTTGAAGCTCCCTGTACATTGTGAATTATACAGGGTGGTTCGAAATATATTGTAGCATACTTTCAATGTGAATTTATTGAAAAATGCAACGATTTTTTTATTCACCCTGTATCTATACAGGGCGATTTAAAAATATAATACAGATTTTAGAAGCACCCTGCACATTGTAAGTTATACAGGGTGTTTTAAAACGTAGGGTTTTTGATTTCTGTATAACCCTGTATAATAAAAATAATACAGGGTGTATCAAAAATTGGGATGATTGATTTCTGTAGAACCCTGTATAATAAAAATAATACAGGGTGCTTCAAAACATAGGTTTTTTGATTTCTGTATGACCCTGTATAATAAAAATAATACAGGGTGATTACTAAATTTAACACATTTTAGATTCAGTGGAAAGTGGTCTGCTATTTTTGCTATGCATTGACTCTCCTTGGCGGCCACCTTGTTGGGTCACTAAGGGGTCAAAAATTTGATTTGAGGTTGAAAACTTCATCAGATTACTAAATAGGCCTAAAGCGGTCAGTTGGTCAGTCATGTTTGTGTTGTTCATCTTCCCGATGAGTACTTCATACCGTTAGGCTAACATGTACGTAACTAACAATCCGTTAAGTGAATGACTGCGCAAATGCGGTCGGATTGAGCTCTAACCAAGCTTCCGTTAAGATAAAGACTGCGCAAATGCGGTCGGATTTATCGCTAACAAAGCTTCCGTTAAGATAAAGACTGCGCAAATGCGGTCGGATTTAGCGCTAACCAAGCTTTCGTTAAGTAAAAGACTGCAAATGAGGTCGGGTATTGCCAACCAAGCTTTCGTTAAGTAAAAGACTGCGCAATTGCAATCGGATTGAGTGCTAACCAAGCTTCCGTTAAGTAAAAGTCTGCGCAGATGCAGTCTGATTTAGCGCTAACCAAGCTTCTGTTAAGTAAAAGACTGCAAATGCTGTTGGATTGAGCACTAACCAAGTTTCCGTTAGCCGAAAACTCATAATGCCATAATAAATGTATTCATTATGTTAATAACCGGCATTAAAAATGCAAAACATGCATGCGGCTAATCGTGTTCAAGTGTCCGTTAATTCCTGCAAAGCTTGAGTCTGCACTAACAGTTGATTGTGTTTGTCGGCACGAGATTGCAATTTACTCGTGATGCCCTGATGGAATAAGCAGGGTTCTTTTCCCTGTATAAGTCAAAAGCCGTTGGTCAGTCATGCCGATCGTGTTGTACGGACTCCGGATGAGCTGCCCTTACCGTGCCGTCTTGTTAACGGCAAGGGCAGTCGGTGTGGACTTTGTCGAGAGAACCCTGGACATGCAGGACAAGCAGGAGCACAAGACCGAGGCATATCTTAAGGTGAACAATAGCTCATCCTCAATTTCTTAAACCAATGTTTTGGTCCAAAGACATGGTCTTAACTTCTTTTGTCCATCCCGAAGATGAATCCGACACATACCATTCCAACGCTTGACGATAACGGATTCTACATTTGGGAAAGGCGAGTAGTTGGCCGATAAGCTGATGTGCCGATGCCAAGTTCTCGTACGAGTTACATTCCTTGACTCAATTTGTAGCCGTGCAATCATGGGTTACTTGGTTCAGCAGTACGGCAAAGACGATAGACTCTATCCAGAGGAACCCGAGAGGAGAGCGGTGGTGGACAACATGCTCTACTTTGATGCGACAGCACTGTTCGCTAGTCTCCAACACTATTTCGTGAGTCTATAGTCTTGCGTAGCAGTACCTGAAAGTTGAGGGGCATTTTGAAACCTTCCTCTCCTTGTCTAGTATCACGTAGTCCTCCCTCGAGCACCTGAAGATCCCCTAGCGAGATCTGCGGTCATCGAGAAGCTGGGGTTCCTCGACACGATACTCAAAGACCGCAAGTATGCCGCTGGCGATCAACTTACTATCGCCGATCTCACTATCGTCAGTTCGCTGTCGTTGGTGGACATCTTCGGATTTGGTTTCGATGAGTTTACGAATGTAAAGAAGTGGTGGGCGAGGGTCACTTCTGAGGTGCCCTTCTACGAAGAGACTACCAGAGAAGGGATCGAGAAGTTAAGGTGGTTCGTGACTACCAATTTCAAGAAATGAACTTATCCGACAAGATACTCGCTAAGTTTACCAGTAACCGACTAAAATTAGTAAAATATTACGTGATGACGCTGGTTTTTAACAAATGTTTTTATACCAATTTTGTTTCCTTGTAACAAATTTTACAGCTTATTAAAGATTAATTATTAAAGTTTTGTGGACTTTAGACACTTGACCATGGTTTACCCTAAACATTTCCATCTTTTGTACTTCAGAACCAAGCTAGGGAGTCAACTAAAATTTTTAACAATGTGCCGATACATTGTTAGCAGTTATAGTTTTGTGTGTCAAGAGTAGTTGAAAAGGATTGAGAAAAAATAGTTAATCAGATGTAATTTTTTCAAAAGTTATGTTAATTTCTTGCTAACCCTTTTGCGCTAAGCCTTTTCGAGAAAAGTTGTTTTAGAAGCTACTGCTACTAGCCGATGTATTTTACTCGTTTGATATGCGTGTCGCTTCGCTACGTTGAGCTCACTTTAAAATTATTTGCAACTTTTCCTCGCATATTTAATTTTATTCAGTCTTGTGAAAAGAAATTAGCATTAAGTAGTTAGCCGCCCACTTAAGGTTACATTTTCAAGAAACCAAACTCCTTAAATTAGATTTGAAAGGCGATAAAGGATAACATCCTTCTTGCTGTGCTGTTTCTTAGCTTTTGTCTTCTGTTTTGTGGGTGTGTTGGCTTTGTCTAAGAGCACTAACCATCCACTAAGTGTTGTATTTTCAAGCATCCAGACTCCTGAAATGAGATATGAAGCATAAGGATGACTTCTTGTCGCAACTTCGGGTTTGTCAGAGCTTTGGATTATCTAAGCTTTGAACAATTCTGCTTTTGTTGTTTTTGTAACAGATCATGCCGATCATCTTATATGGCTTTAGGATGAGTCCTCCTTACCGCGCTGTCTTGCTCACCGCCCGATCCATCGGATTGGACCTCCAAGAGCAGATAATTGACATGCACGGCAAGTTTGAGCACAAGACTGAAGCTTTTCTGAAGGCGAGCGAAAGTTTTTACAATGTGCTCTGCTTTCGAAAACTTCTTAGTGATAACTTTGAGCTACGTCTTGTCTTTTAAAGATGAATCCTACGCATTCGGTTCCGACATTGGACGATAACGGATTCCACATGTGGGAGAGGCGAGTATTTGCTTTTGTCGCTGAGGCTTTGCTTAACCCTGCTCCTGCTATGATAAATTCCTAAATAAGGACATATCCGAGACTCTTTAAGACCCAACATTTATCCGAAGATGTAACTTTTAAAGAGTCGTTGATCCTCTTGAGGGTTTATATAAATGTCTTGAGCAGAGCACGCACCGAAGAAGTAAATTATAAACAAAATTAAGAGTTGCCGCAGACTAGTTTGCCAAAATGCTTGCAGCATGTCCATCCTGCTACACGATAATAGTGCGGACACTTAAGTTTGGTAATGAGCTTCCGCTTGCAAGATTACGCTAACTTTCGTTCCGATGAAAGACGCTCTTGCTTTGGCCACCGTTTTCAGTCGCGCCATCATGGCTTACTTGGTTCAACGGTATGGCAAAGACGACACACTTTACCCCAAGGAACCGAAGAAGAGGGCGACAGTGGACAACATGCTCTTCTTCGATGCAGACTGTCTGTTCATCGCTATCCGGACTTATTTCGTAAGTTGCGAGCATTTATTTCTCGCAATAAGATTGGATAACTTTAAGCCTTTTTGTTAAGCCTTTTCATGATTTTCATCTTCTAGTTGCCGATGGCACGTCAAGGACTTCCCGCAGACCCCGTAGCAAAGGCGGTTGTTGTCGAACGACTCGGATTTCTCAATGCGATACTTCAAGACCGCAAATATGCTGCTGGTGACTGCTTAACCATTGCTGATCACAGCATTATCAGTTCGCTGTCTGCCGCTGAGGCTCTGGGGTTCAACTTTGATGAGTTTCCGAACATCAAGAAGTGGTCACAGAGAATTAAGGCAGAAATATCATTCTACGAGGATGTCGTCGGAGATTCCGTGGAGAGAATGAGGAGCTTTTTTACCTCTAAACTAAAGAAATAAAAATGGCGATAAGTTTTGGGGTGGATATAAACTACTGGCAGCTTTATTAAAATTTCTTACGATAGTTTCTGAAACATCTTACAACTTTTTTCTGCGAATCAAGAGATTTTTCGACATGTCGGTCCTTAAGAAAATTTTTATACTTTAATCGAGGATTTGTTAAAAGCTGTCGTTAGTGCAAAATTTTTTAACGCTGGGGTTTTGTGCCATAATTTGTAAGAAATTTTTAACATTTTTAGATTCGGCGCCAATTTTTTTTAAATCCTAGATCTTCGAAAAGCTTTTTTGGCATGTAATTGATGGAAAAATATTTCAAAACTTTAATCGAGGATTTAATAAAAGCTGTCGTTAGTGCAACACTTTTCACCGCTAGTTTTTGTGCCATAATTTGTAAGAAATTTGTAAAATTTTGAGATTTGGTGCCAAGTTTTTTTTAAACTCTAGATTACAGAAATTTACTCAAATGTAGTTTTTGGCCAAATTTGTTTAAAATTTTTCTTTTTAATTATGCTAAGAGCTTTCGTTAGTGCGATATTGCCAAAATTGTTGCCATTATTTTACATTACAATTTATATGAATTATGTGTCAAAATTTTACAGTCTGAACAAGTTATCAAAAAACTACTCACCGTATTTACTTCCGGTTAAAATATCTGTAAAAATTTATTGAAAATGCGCTTGTCGGGTTCGGCCTTTGACTCCTCGTAAATAAAGTTGTAAAAATTGCACAAAATTTAATAAAAATATTGTATCCACCCCACGCGTAGGCTACTTATACATTCAACAATGTAAATGTTAGGAATTTGAAATTGTTAATAGAATTAAGGATTAAAATTAAGTTCTCAAAATGTTTTTTTTCTTACAAGAAGTTAAAATTTTCAGAAATTTCAGATGTCGTTAAGAAATCGTCCGATTAATTTAGGTTTTGAGATTTACGAACCTAATTCAAGAACCCGAATTTGCCGATATCCGAAATGTTACCGTTAACTAACGGATGAATTTAATCTTCGGCAAGCGTAAATGATTTTCTGTTAGTATCTTAAGAGTTTTATTATATTTTATGAAAAATTTGGTTTTCGCTCGGCCTAAAACCAATTTGTACGTTTCGAGTATCGATCCGTAGTGCTACGGTATCGTGCTGTCTTCATCCGGATGTTATCGGGTTTTGTTACGGCTTTACGTAAGTTTGTCGCTTTATTTGTAGCGTGGTTTAGACTAGACATATTTTATTATTTTAACAGAAATAATGCCGATCACTTTGTACGGATTCAAGATGAGTCCTCCTTATCGGGCCGTTATGCTAACGGCCAAAGCAGTCGGAGTTGAAATTAAGGAGAAGAATGTGGACTTCATGAAACTGGAACATAGAAGTGCAGATTATTTAAAGGTAATTATAGAAGAATCTTTAAATTTTATAAGACCTAATTCGAAGATTTTGGTAAATATTTTGTTGTAATTACCGTGTTGATAATTGTTTTTAATAACTTAGATGAATCCGACTCACACCGTTCCAGTTATGGATGACAGCGGCTTTACAATTTGGGAAAGGTAAAATTATAAAACAGGAAATTGCCAAAATTCTGAATTCTTTGAAAAATAATTTTTTTTTTTTTTATTAGCCGTGCCATTATGGGTTATTTGGTTCAACGCTATGGCAAAAACGACTCTTTGTACCCGAAGGACCCAAAAAAAAGGGCCGCGGTGGACAACATGCTCTTTTTCGACGGAACTTGCCTTTTCTCGGCATTGGCAGTTTATTGCGTTAGTTGTTATTATTTTACAGGCATCACAGCCGTCCTATATTTCCTATATTTTTGATGTCGTCTTTTATTGTCCTATATTTCCTTAAATTGTCCTATATTTTCATCAACTTTTGTACAGGATTGTAATAACTAGGGTGACAAACAAGTCCTGAAAAGTCCTAAAATTCCTAAACGTCCTAAATGGTCCTAAAATTGTCCTACATATTCCTGAAAGTACTAATTAAATAGTTCTAAATGTTGATAAAAAGTACTAAATAGTCCTAAATATTCCTAAAAGTCCGGAAAACACCGTTCTAGAATGAAAAGCGTTCTAGAACACACGTTCTAGAATGAAAAACGTTCTAGAACACACGTTCTAGAATGAAAAACGTTCTAGAACACACGTTCTGGATTTAAAAAACTTTATAGAACACACGTTCTGGATTTAAAAAACATTCTAGAACACACGTTCAGGATTTAAAACAACGTTCTAGAACACACGTTCTGGATTTAAAAAACGTTCTAGAACATGCGCGTTCTGGATTTAAAACAACGTTCTAGAACACGCGCGTTCTGGATTTAAAAAAAAAAGTTCTAGAACAACACACGTTCTGGATTTAAAAAATTGTTCTAAAATTTAAAAAAAACGTCGTTCTACCTTTTAACTTTTAAAAAGTCCTAAAATTTAATCTAAACAAGTCTTAAATGTTGAAAACAAAATGAAAAAGTGAAATGTTTACCATCCTGTGCTATATTTTCGAAGAAAATGTCCTAAAATTCCTATATTTTTTATCCTTAAAATTGGCCGAGAGACCTGTAAGTATCGTATTTTTTAAAAAAATACAAATTTCTGTTTTTCAAATTTTCACAAATACTTCTTTTTAGGGGCCCGTTTTGTTCCTGGGCAAAGCGCCCGTTGAAGCCGCGAAACCACCGGTGGTTGAGCGCTTGGGTTTTTTGAACACCATTTTGAATAACCACAAATTCGTCGCCGGAGAAACCTTTTCCATCGCGGATATCGGTCTCTTGATTACCGTGTCCTGTTGCGAAGCCGCTAAATTCCCGTTGGATGAATTTCCCAACATCAAGGCCTGGATGTCCAGGGTCAAAGGGCAAATTCCCTTCTTCGAGGAGGTCAACAAGGAAGGAGGAGACGTTTTCAAGAGCCTCTGCGATGCGAAATTTTAACCGTTTTTACAAGATTTTGAACTCGAGAGATGTTTCGTTAAGTATTTATTGCATTTATCCGTAAATTTTAACCTGCTGTTCAATTTCTTATTTATTCCTATTATATAATTTATTTCATTAGTTCAAATGTTAGTACATATTTATCATCTGTTAACTATTAAACGCAACCGAAATAAAATTAAAGTCCGATTAAGATTAATCAAAGTGCGCTGTTTCGTTACCTTATTCCCGTTTTTAATCTTAGCCACGCTGTAAAACCCAGAGTTGCGCGTTAACTTTAACGTGCCGTTAAGCTAAATAAAATTAAATTAAAGCTCGATTAAGATTAATCGAAGCACGCCGTTTCGTTACTTTATTCAAGTTTTTAGAGTCTCAGCGGCGCTGTAAAACCCGTAGTTGCGCGTTAAGTTTAAAGTGCCGTTAAACTAAATAAAATTAAAGTCCGATTAAAATATATCGAAGCACGCCGTTTCGTTACCTTATTTCCGTTTTTAGAGTCTCGGCTGCGCTGTAAAGCCCGTAGCGTTGCTTGTTAACTTTAACGTGCTGTTAAGCTTCCCGTTCAACGGATTTTCCAGTCTGCCGAATTACTTATTTTTAACGGATGATTTACTAACTTGTCTCGTACAACTGTTTTATTTGTTTTGTTTGTAAACATTTGTTTCTGATAAACATAAATCATTGTCTCGTGTTTAATCTGTTATTGAACTTTGACCCCGTGAATTTCTGTTTTCCCGATAACGTCATGAACTTATTAAAGACTTAGAAATAAACAAACTTTTTGGTTTCCGGTGCAGGTTTTAATGCCGATCGTGTTGTACGGTTTCCGTAACAGTCCATCCTACCGCGCGGTTTTGCTCGCCGCCAGGGCCATCGGGTTGCGGCTGCAAGAAAAGCGCGTGGATTTGCGGAAAAATGAGCACAAGACAGAAGCGTACTTAAAGGTAAGTCTCGCAGAAAACCACAAGAAATCTTCCCCTGAGTTTGTGTACAAAAGACGATTCGGTACAAAAATGTTGAATTTTTACGGTAGATGAACCCAACACATACAGTGCCCACGTTGGATGATAATGGTTTTCACATTTGGGAAAGGTAAATATGAAGTCACTCCTCCTCCTTTTCCTTTTTTTTCATTCCGCTCCACTTCCTCATTCTCCGCTGATCATTCATTCATTCATTCACTCTGCATGTTTCTATTACTCTGCTTCTGATCCTCTTTTGGTCCTCTGCTTCGATCCCTTCTCCTCCGCTCATCCTATTACTTGCCCTCTTCCTGCGCTACTTGTCCGCCACCTGTGCCCCTACTCCCTCTCTTCCTCCTTCGATATTTCAGTCGTGCCATCATGGGATACTTGGTTCACGAGTACGGCAGTGACGACCTCTTGTACCCCAAGGATCCCAGGAAGAAGGCTCTCGTGGACAACATGCTGTATTACGATGCCGCTTGTCTGGGTCCGGCACTTTGGCATTTTGCGGTGAGCGATTGAGTATGCGGTTTAGTGCGAGTGCGCGATCGAGTACGAGTGTGCGGCTGAGGTAGAGTGTGGTTGCGTGCATTGTAGAGTGCGAGTGTGCTGTTGAGCACAAGTGCGCTGTTGAGTGAGAGTATGCGGTTGTGTGCGAGTGTGCGGTTGAGTAAGGGTGTGCGGCTGAGTTTGAGTACGCCGTTGAGTACGAGTGTGCGGTTGAGTGCACTGTTGAGAGTACAAGCGCGCTGTTGATCGGTTGAGTACATGTGTGCGATTTAGTACGAGTGCGGTTGAGTGCACCCTTGAGTACAAGTGCACTGTTGAGCAGTTGAGTGCGAGTATGCAGTTGAGCGGTTGAGTGCACTGTTGAGTACAAGTGCACTGTTGAGCGGTTGTGTGCGAGTATGCGGTTGAGTACGAGTGTGCAGTGGAGTACGAGTGCGGTTGAGTGCACCTTTGAGTACAAGTGCACTGTTGAGCGGTTGAGTGCGAGTATGTGGTTGAGTGCACTGTTGAGTACAAGTGCACTGTTGAGCGGTTGTCTGCGAGTATGCGGTTGAGTACGAGTGTGCAGTGGAGTACGAGTGCGGTTGAGTGCACCTTTGAGTACGAGTGCACTGTTGAGCGGTTGAGTGCGAGTATGCAGTTGAGCGGTTGAGTGCACTGTTGAGTACAAGTGCACTGTTGAGCGGTTGTGTGCGAGT
>JAQGCC010001847.1:0-21093 GCA_034698905.1 Xestoiulus laeticollis | reverse complement strand
CTCTAAACCACATGGCATTTGTTTGCTGATTGTAGGGTACTGAGTTGAATGGAATTGATTATACTGTTTGCAATTTCGTAAATGTGCTCAAAAATTTTTGTCATTGTAAAGTTGAAAAAAAAAATTTATTGGAATTCTTGTTCCCTGGCTCGACCCGCTTAAAACGTAACGCTGGCGTTTTCCTTAGAATTTTCCGTTAGCTTTCTCACGCCAAAATCTATAGCAGTTTGCTTAATTTCCGGAGCCCTGCTGTGTAAATACACGTAATCCCCCGAATGAAGAGAGACGACAGCTAATCGGAACTTAATCTCCGATCGAAACATCGTTAATGCTGGGCGTACACTTTTGCGACAATCGATGTGACTGCTTCAATTTGTTGTAATTAAACGATTTGTCATCTCCCTTAGATTCTATCCAAAGATTCGGTAACTGTGGCGGTGGATGCCGTGGTTTACTACCGCGTGAACAATGCCACTATCTCCATCGCCAACGTGGAGGACTACGGACACTCGACGCGGCTGCTGGCAGCCACCACCCTCAGGAACATCCTAGGCACCAGAAACCTCAGCGAGATGCTCATCGAGAGGGACAACATCAGCCACCTGGTCATGTCCATATTGGATGAGGCCACCGACCCCTGGGGGGTCAAAGTGGAAAGGGTGGAAATGTGAGTACCTGATCAAATTGGACTATCGATTAGAGTCAAATTTCGAATATTAACGCAGTCGTTAGTATCTGCAGTATTGACTTGTCCCCTATCTAGACAAATTTGTTTGTTTTGATGCTGCTGTTATCATAGAGCTTTAAATCTTCTCGTTTTTTTCCTACATTAATTTTTTTTCAGGCTAATATTGATACAATGACAAGTCTCATTAAAATATTGCAGTTTTTTAAGATTTTGTTATAACGAAATGCCCACGAAATGACACTTCGTTACATCCTAGGTATGGCAGCCATATACATGTAGTTGAAAAGATTGCAAACCACTTTTTTCAGTTAAATTCGCCATCATTAGGGAGCATTGCAGAGTGTATATACATGTAGTTAAGACTTCGAAATTGTTCTCATTAGTGCCTGTGTGGCGAAGTGTTATCAAATGAATGCTTCCATTCCAAATCTTCAGTGTAATTTCAAAGGAGTTGCTACTCTTTTATGTAGCCATTTCGATGCCCCTGATTGCCATTGTGCTTAAACTCAGGGTATTCCAAAAAGAACGTTTACCATTTGGTTACTATACTAAATGAAAGTCACTGAAACGAACGACTTGTTTATTGCAAGCGAAACTTGACACTTGAGTGAGCGTTTAAACCGTTCACTTTTTGATAATAGCTTTCGGTGACAGCTTGAATAGTCCTGTGTAGAATGCATTGATCGCCAGGGAGATGTGGCATGACACGGCTACCTTAGGCATCCAGTAACATTTCTCTAGCTTTCAAACGAACTTGACTAAACTACTATTCAATAGACTTTTACCGGTCACAATGCCAACTCACACTTTCTTGTTTTCATCTTTACAGTAAAGACGTCCGGTTGCCTGTCCAGTTGCAGAGAGCGATGGCTGCTGAAGCCGAAGCATCCAGAGAAGCACGAGCAAAGGTGAGGCTCAATTCAATGCACGCAAAATACCATCTATCAATAGCCTCTTTCACGCGAGCGCTGCTAAGCACAAGCCGGCAACGCTTTTCCCGCGAAATTACATGTGCGCATCTAATTACGCGGGAAAAGCGTTGTCGGCTTGTGCTTAACAGCGCTCACGTGAAGGAGCCGATATATCTTTTTATTTTCTACATCCTGGCTTCCCTATATAGAGGGAAGATGCCATTTATAGGGCACATCCATCTCACTAACTATATACATCTTGCACCATCCCATTTTCTAGTTTCTCCAACATAACCTTGATGTAAGGCCTATAAGCCCTGTAACTTCTATTGAATTCCACTGCTTGTGTCCTGTGACTTTTTGACTGTTCTCCCTTGTAAAGACCGACTTAAGGCATTTCTTTTGGAACTGGGGCCTGTCCATTGTTTATTCTCGCACTGCAAATGGAAACATCTTAAAAACTGTCGCCAAAATAAGATGATAAGATGCATCTTCGCAAATTTAACTTAAATTAAGATGCATCTTTTACAATTCTTTTGTTTAAGGTAATGTCTTATTTTAAGATGCAACTAATTTTAAGTTAAGAAAGTGTTGAAATTAAGATGCATCTTTGCATCTTATTTCGGCGACACTGAATTTAAGATGTTTTGATTTGCAGTGCGTTAATGCGTATTTCTGCACTTCGTTGTCCCAGATCCTTATGGGAATTCCTCCATCACCGCTTGGGTCTTTTCTAGCCTAAGATACAATTTGGACCACTAAGCCATACTCAACCGTCCATTCCATCATGGAATAAAGCTCGGAGCTCCATCAAGGAGGAAACTAGTTGTTAGCGAGTTGTCAGATATGGCGAACTTCCTGACTTTATATATATATTTTCCCTTCAGGTGATTGCAGCAGAGGGTGAACAACGTGCATCCAGAGCGCTGAAAGAGGCAGCGGACGTGATCACGGAATCTCCGGCAGCTCTGCAACTGCGTTACTTGCAGACGCTGAGCTCCATATCTGCAGAGAAGAACTCAACCATCATCTTTCCCATCCCAATCGACTTCCTTTCCCACTTCCTGCCCCCGCACGTTAAGGCCAATGCAGCCGCAGCCACCGCCGCCAAAAACTTTTAGACGCTAAAGCGTTTATTAAGCGGCTTTGTACATTTCGCACCAGCTTTTTAGCTCTCCAACCCCCCCAAGCAGCAGCGACGGCGTTAATCAGGTTTTCTTCACGTTTTCTTTAACGTTTCTTCTGGCTAATTAAGATTTTGCAATCGATCCTATCGTGCTTTTTCTCCTACTCGTCTAATTATACTTTGTTCTAGCACCCAGTTTAATCTTGTTCCAGACGCACAGAGGCGACAGTAGTACTAACTGGAAAGTTCGTCTTCAGAGTGAGACGAAACTTCGTTATATAGCAGCGAAGAAGGGAAACGTCGTTATACGATAATTTGTTGGCGGAATCATCTATTAGAATTCTAACAAAATTATATGCATCTTAGCCTTCACGACAATAATTGCAATTATGTCAATTAAGTTAGAGTAAAATCGCGTTATATCCGGAGCAAACTCGTTATATTAGAAATTGCGTTATACGTTAAAGGTATATAACCAAATTAGAATTAAATGGAAATTTAGTCATATCATAATTATAAGGACAAGCTCTTCATATCCGAATAATATAACAAGCTCTTGACATAGCATAATCAAAAATTGTGTTATAGCAAGTTGATATAACAAAATAGCGTCATGTCAAACTTACTGAAATTGGTTTAGATCAGGGATGTCTGAAATTGTCGTTATATTATATAATATATAACTAAAGTGAAACTTCATTGCATCACACGTTTAGCTAATGTTTCTCCTGAACTTTGCAATTTCTCTAGACAGCACTGTTATATTCTCAAACCAGACAGCTTCCGAAAAAATTAAACTTGCCTCATGGGTACTAAAGGGCACGCGTCTCACCTCCCAAAGCGACTAACCTAATTGCGTCGTTTTGGGAAAGTAAGGGCGTATGACTAATTCATGAGAGTCCAGGCTGTTCACCATCAACGACTCTTTATGCCTACATTCCGCCTTTTGGGATTCGAATGTCTCAACGATACAGGGATCTCATTAGCGGAGAAATCACTCTGGCAGAAGCCCAAAAACGTGGAGAAAATCCGAAAAACTCGGCAAAGCCCCCTCTATAGTTAGCAATTTCCAGTTGCACCTTTGCGCGTGACGAGGACACGGCAGATTGCATTATTCTAAACCGTTTATAACGAAATCTAAAAAAAAACACCTTATGGAATCATTTCACTATATGCTACGTATAACGAAATTCGTTAAAATCCCTTATCCCCCGATATTACGAAATTGCTTTATTTTCTTGTATCGAATCTCAGAATATCAAAACATTTCCCTTCATTCATATGCTATTTTAAGTCTACAAGGAATCTTGTTCTTGACTCGCTATAACGATATTTGGTAATTGGCTAAATCTGTGTCTACTATAAGTATCGTTATTTCGTTATACAGTAAAACCTGGTATAGTGACCATCTCTGCATTGTAGCCACTCTTCATAAATTGGATTTAATGCATACATACATGTCTTCTTTCATAAAAACTCTATATAGTGACCACCTGTATGTCCTAATTAGGTCATATTTGGGATGTCACCTTCAGCAGGTTTTACTATACATACATAAATTTGGTTATCAGTTGCATATCGTTAATGTCACATCTCTGCACCTGATAATGCGAAATTACATCGTTTGCTGAATTTTGCTTGATTCCTACATGCTTCTTTTTAAAACAACAACAGATGCATTCACTAAATCTTATCGAGGACGAAATTAAATTTCAATTAATTTTACGGAAACTTAGGCGCTTCTATTGTTCCGTGTTGTGTTGGACGAAGAACAAGGCCAATTATAAAATGGCATATTCCACGCATTCCGTAACAAGGAATTGCTCGGAATGCGGATAAAAACAAGTGAAAAGATAACAACCGTGAACACACCTATTGCACATTATACCCCATATTTGTGTTCCACATAAAAACAAAATTCCGTTTACAGTTGCCTCCTAATGGGTAGTAAATGTATAAAGGCAATCAAGCATGGTACCTCAAAACAATGCTTCGCTATAATATATATCGATCGTAACCACAAGTGGATAGGATATATGTATAGCGCAGGCGCCAATGGTTTAAAAGTAACGTGATTCCGTCAGCTAACCTGTCACTGACGAATTACTGTCGCGCATTTTAATGGCTCGTTAATTTAATCGACCCGTGCGCCATGGATATTCAAATACCGGAGCCTCCTGAATTCGTTAAAGCTGCAACGAAAACCCAATCGTAAAGGGGCGAGACAGAAAATAAACGCAAACGCCGTCGAAATTCTAATATTGGTTCGGCTCAGCAATTTACGAAATGGCATTAGCTCACCTACTATACGCAGGGTTCGCCCCCCAAGGGGGACCGAACCCCTATAGTTAAATTAAGCGAAGAATTGCAAATCCCCGAATTAGAATTTCAAATTGGCTAGAAATTCAGAAGAAAAGCCTTTTCAATATTGGATTGGGATTTGCAGGCGAGATTTAAGGCACGAGACATACATCATTGAAGGTTGCGATTCATCAATATCGAAAAAACTCCAGTCACAAAACTGATGACTATAAACCGTTTTTAACGAAATGCACAATCATGCATGCTACAATTAAGAGACTGGCTTTTTATCAAGTTTTTGCTAATTGCGCCATATCTATATATTGTGAACGAAAGGCTTTTCAATGCCTTTAATCGTTTATAGTCTTTTTTAACTGTTTATACTGTTCAGCACAACTTTGTTATATCCGGTGCAAAATTCGTTATATTTCAAAATCAGCAAAACATGTAATTCCATTAGGCTAAATACTTATGTAAGATAATGCCATGGTACACATGTACATGTATAAGGTGCATAGCCATTCGTTATACACGTATAGGATTTGTGAATTTCAAAACAAATGTTAAACTGAAAATAAAGTGTTTTAATAATCCTCCTATAAATCACTTTAACCGCTTTAAAGAACTTTTAAATAGTGCATTGCATCAGTCAGTTAATCGATCATTCCTAATACAATGGCTGTCATGACAAGACAAACATTTTCTCTTACAAAACAGTAATCAAAAATTCTAAACTTAGTGCGTCAATATTGGCACATGCGTTGTCTTACCATATCTGACACAACAGTCTTCTTTTTGCAGATATTGCCACTTGTTTGCCAGTTTATCAATTTAAACACATTCCTGAAGTGAACGCTGTGAAATTAATTTATGTTTTGGCAAACACTTATATCAACAAGTTGACAAGTGGATAAACAAGTGGTTCGCTTTCTGCATGAATAAAAATCGGATATAACGAAGTAGTAGTTTGTGCTACATGTTTATCCCAATAAATGATAAAGCGATGTTGCTTATATCCGATGTTACCTAACAGTGTCTATATTCTATAACGAAGCATTTCATCATGAAAAATAGCATACATGTAGCTGTATAAAGCGCTGTAGTTTCGTTATATCCTATATATACCATCACTGATCATAGAGACGATATCTCTACATCCGATGAATATACCTGAAATCGGATATACAGTATAAACGAAGCATTTCCATTAGTACTTTAAGATAAAGACCATCATACCGGGTAATGAAATGTTATGATACAAGGCTATATACAGCGAAGTTTGTAATATCTGGAGGCAATGCAATGCAGGGGTCAAATTGTGATCCATAAATAAGCGGAAGCATGCTATAAATTCCCCATTAAAGAAACATGTCACGGTAATCTTTATGGTCTTGCATCGTGTCCATTCATCCTCAAAGTGACCACCTGGAACATTCCCATGTTCCTTCCCACAATGCACCATTTTCGCACCGCTCCTTCACTATAGCTCTCTCGCATTTTTATCTTTTTTTTATCTCAATTGCTGCTACGTGTCTTACGAGGTGTCGTGTTTTTGACTCTCAAGTGATCGTATTATGAACACGACTCCCTATATATACTGTATTCAGCATTTTTTTATGCATTTCATAACTGATATGTAATCGATAATAATATAGCTCACGATATTCCGAGTATGATAACTGGCTGTCGAAGCGCCGCACAGGGACTTAAACTTACGGACGAAACCGGCTATAACGAAATTTCTGCTATATGCGAACGACATTTTTTTCTATTAGCAGATGAAACCAAAAAACAAAAACAGAATATAAAGCAAAATTCGTAATATCACCGTGTGGACGTGTATGCATTTGTTGCAGGATCCTTGAAATTCGTTATATGCGGTTTCGACGGTAAGGACTAAAGGCGAACAAACTGCAGCTATTTTATGTAGAAAATGATTTCACTGATTTGGCAATTATACCAAGTTCGGTAGACCTGTTGCATTTTTTATTATTAATCACACCTTTCACCATTTAAAAAAGTGTTATTATTAATATTATGTTTTCTCCATGAATATTTATTGAGCTTTATGATCTGTTCTCCCGTCACCACTATTCACTATAATCATCAAGATGCACATTCTGCTCATGCAGCGCTCGTTGGTCACCAGAGCCCAACTGCCCAACCAGTTAACCATTAAAGTAACAATTTCCCAATTTATATTTGACACTATATCAACTGTTTCCAGATAATTTTAGCTTTTCTATATATATAGCTCATTTAGAAATAATTCAAATTAAAACGCTGTTCGATTTTAAATGACCAGTTTCATATTTCATAATCTCATATGACATACAAATTATTTTTCAAATTTTAACAAAAACAATTAGGTTTTCCTCCATTTTTTTGTTATAGCAACAGCTTGCGCTATTTTGGTTTAAGGGAGGTTTGATATATAGTTTTATACGAACTAATTCAGCAATAGTGTTTATGTAGAAATAGTGTACATTTGAACAGCATAGCGTGGGCAGCTGGTACGTTCAACGTGTTCGTAAATTGAACACGTTCAACACATGCATGTCGTTGTAGACACATTGCAAAATCCCATTTTGTTACAGGAAATCTTGCAGTTGCCTATATAAACAATGCATTAATTTGGACGCTGGAATTTTAATATGGTATAGTTCTATAGATTCCCTTGTATTTTACAATATAGGATCATTGATTGTGCTGGAATCTTGCAATGAAGTCTATTTCGAGGCATTTGCCACCCGCCACCTCTTCATCCTTCGCCTCTTAAACCTGACCGTTCCAACTCCAATATTTTGTCCGGGAGACATTTTCTTAACTTTTCATATCATGTTTCTATACGATTTTAATGTACACACGTGACCAATCATTGTGAGTCCATGATTGCTCAAAAACTGTTTGCAAGAAAACCACACCATGATAAATAAAACTATCACAGGCATGTCGTTGCGTATTTTTTTCCCACTATATGGGTCACATATATATTACGGGGGACACTTTTCCAAAGTGTTAAATCCACTTTTTATACCTATTTTAGAAACTCATCACCCCCACATATAGAATATCTATACTGTGAAAATGGTAATCGACTGTAGACGAGATAGACAAGAATTTATCAGCTGATGTCGGCAAATAAAGACTAATTCTAGAGTTATATGCGCGATTATCAAAACCGAGGAGTTTTAAAATAGATCTATAACGGGGTTTTTTTTTTTAAATGAGCTCGATCGAGTGCGTACATGATAAGTACAGCCAGGTGATAATCCAAAAATATAGAAAAATATATTAAAGCAATTCGATTATTGATTAAAACCCATTCACGAGTTTGTCACGAAAGGATTGTTCCATATAACCGCGATACCAATCGTTACAATGTCTCAGCATCAACTCCGTTTGGATTCGGACGTGCTCGACACTCCGGAAACCAGCAAAGCCGCTCAACATTTTCCCAGCCAATCAAATGCATCCGAAATCCCTTCTGCAGAGGACCTCAGCAGACACAACGAAGCCATCAACAATCACCTTCAGGCAAACAATTCCATAGGAAAGCCGAAAAACGCCCCCGAAAATCCTGCCGGATCAGAATTAAGCGTAGACCTGAATATCACCGAAAACGGGGAGGTCGCTGGAGATGAGGTTGACGAAGAAGCCTTTTTACTGAACGGTAAGGCAAAAATCCTGACAGCCCTATACCATGGCATATTGGTATACTGACTGAAGCCCAAGCGAAAAACCTCAAACGATCTCTTTAAAAAAACTATTATAATAATGAGATTATAATGTATATGGGACATGTTAATGAAACTATTGAGACAAGCAATAAGCCCGAATGAGAGTCCAATATCAGTGCACAAGGATTTTATTTTATGGTACTCTATGCCATGATCCCTATATAGTATCTGCATGCATTATAAATGCAGGTCTATACGATTTTATGAATGTAATATTTATAGAGATCCCACTTTAATAAGAGCATATATATAACTCATCAATATTTATAATTTTGAATTGGGATATAACAATGGGATGCTCCATAATCGCATAAGCACAACGATATTTTTCACTATAGGGAGCATATAATGTAAAAATTGCATTTAAAAAGCGAGAGGAATTGTTTTTTTCCCTATATAATGTATACATATAGGCTACATTATTTAAGAATTAAATCACTTTTCTTTTAGACACAAACGATTTAATTTCACCATCAAAGGATGTAATCTTTTTATTTCCAATAGTTTGCTATACATTAGATATGGCAGCCATCTGCAGTGTATTTCGGTTTGACTATATAACTAATATAGTTTGATATATACATGTATATTTTCTAAAAAAACTAAGCCATGATTTGTGAAATTTGCTTCACAGAAGAGAATAAAATGGCCAACACAATTCGGTAAGCAAGCAAAAGGGGATTGTTATCCATGAATTTTAAACCTATCTGCTAACATCAGTAAATAAGATACAAGTAGACATCGAAGTACACCAAAGTAATCTAAAAAAACCGGGTTCGATTCCTTGGGTTGGGCTACTTCGTAATCCTTCCTCTCCAATGCCTCCCCTTCTTCGACTAGCACATGACCAGTATAGGTCGTGAGGCCCGTTAAATAATTAACAACA
This sequence comes from Xestoiulus laeticollis, assembly GCA_034698905.1. Taxonomy (NCBI): domain Eukaryota; kingdom Metazoa; phylum Arthropoda; class Diplopoda; order Julida; family Julidae; genus Xestoiulus; species Xestoiulus laeticollis. Next base: position 11,441 of record JAQGCC010001847.1, on the reverse strand, counting down.
AGCAAACAAATAAACGCCAAACCATGCAGTCATCAACATCGTATCTAATACAAATATAAATACGTAATAATTTAATGTGTTGTATATACCTATTGGAACATGTTGAGATTGAAATAGACACCAGCTCTTGCAAATAAATAGTGGCGTATATATAGATTAGATGACTTTGTAAAATTACAAGTTCTTCAGTGCAAATATAGTACATGTGCCATATTTAGTCGTGTAAGGGCCTCCTCTCTTTCTTTTTTTTTTACAAATGTTTGCAGTAAAAATCATATTGGGTGGGGCTATTACACGATATTCAGCAAAATGTCTTTAATATCAGGGGAAGTCAATGCAAAAAAAGGGCTCTTACATGAGTAAATACGGCAATTAAAACTTTAGTGATGAAATTTCCTCACAAATTTCTTTAAAGCTCTGGGTGAAAAGCCTGGCATTTGTGAATATCTTCTGATCGGAATTTGCGTCTTCGTAATCATTATTACTTTCCCAATAACTCTGTGTATGTGCATACGAGTTATCCAACAGTACGAAAGGGCCGTGATTTTTCGATGCGGCCGCGTGGTGGATAAAGGCAAGCCCAAAGGACCAGGTGAGGCCATTTCATAAATTCAGATTCAAATTAATGAAATTAGCATAAAGCCGATTTGCATTCGCTTTTAAGCTAATCGATAAATATATATATATTTATCTCGAGTCCTGCAGGAATAATTTTCTTCATCCCCTGTCTGGACGAGGTTGAAACCCTAGACATGCGCGTGAAAACGTTGGTTATCCAACCGCAAGAGGTAAGGACACGTGGAAAAGATCTGCAGTCGTTGACATTTTGTCATGAAAGGAACCCATGTGTGAATTATTTTCGTTCCCCATCGCATCAGATTCTGACCAACGATTCGGTGACAGTCACCATAAACACGGTGATCTATTACCGCATCAAGGATGTGCCCAAGGCCGTGCTGCACGTGAAAAAGATCCAAGAATCGGCCAGCAATTTGGCAAGCACTGCCTTCAGGAACGCCTTGGGAATCAAGAACATGAGAGACATCTTGCTCGGCCTAGAGGACATCAGTGCCCTCGTGCTCGATAAGTTGAACGAAACTGCCGTCGCCTGGGGAGTGGTCATCACCCGGGTTGAAATGTAAGTGCTAGACTACATGGTGAAAAAAAATCCTTGTATGACACCCATTGCTAATGAGATTTATGGAACATGTTATCCCAGTTGAAAATTATCATTCTTGTTGAGTATACCCTGTTTTTATTTCAGTTGTATCTCATAATAGTCTCTTAAAATCGTATTATTGAGACTCATGCCATGGAGTCCCATAGAATAAAATCCCACTGAAATTGGGATCTCAATTTTGGTCTCATTGCTAGTATATTCACTTATAACTTCTTTGATTTTTTTTTCATGTAGAAAAGATGTAAAACTACCGTCCCAAATGCAAAGAGCGATGGCGTCGGAAGGAGAAGCATGTACAGAGGCCAGGGCAAAGGTGAGAATACAGAACAAAAGCCGGGCTATCTTGACTTTTTAGTGGGATGCTCTCTTATAGGAAAATATATATACCAACTAGTGATGACCATGTCCTCGATCATAGCATTTATTTTTACTTTTCGACCCTTTCTGACGAAATACTTAGGCCGGAATTCATAGTCGTCGAATAAGCACTATATTTGTGTGTGTGTTAAAAGTATACAAATAAGTAACTATACTTATACGACTATGAATTTCGGCCCTAGAACTCTTTATCTGTGATGAGGAATATTTATTTCTTGCCCATTTTACTCGTTGAGATCACATGTCTTGATTGACTGTTGATTACTGTCTTCATGAATTGGTGATGCTATTGATGCGATATATTGACTTCAATGTAGTGTAGTGAAGGATAGGCTATTTTTGTATTGACTTCTTGACTTTATGATGGTTACACACTAAAAACGTTGGGTTAAAATTCAACCCAATATTGAGTGCTATATGGAAATACCAACATTGGGTTAGCATTGGGTTGAATTTTAGGGCCGGTTGCACCAGGGTTAAGAATAACCTAGGGTTAACCTGCTTTATAACACTAGGTTAACCCACCCTTGCATTGCACAAGCATGGGTTAGGGAAAAATGAAGAGAAATGTTACCCCAGCGAGTATAGGCAGCTAGGGTTAACTTCAGGTTAATATTCTAGAATAAAACAGCGCTAGAGGCCATTATGTTTTCTACATGGTTAAACATGGGGTCCATAACCCTGGGTGATTTTATCAAGGATTAATTGGTGCAACACATACAGCTAACCTGGAGTTATATTTTAACCTGAGGTTAGTAAACCTTAGATTTTCACCTTAGTTGGTGCAACCGGCCCTTAGTGTAACAACCAAATGTTGGGTTAAAGCTTTCCAACGTTGGGTCACAGTTATCAACACTAGTTTTGGTTAAAATATGCCCAGAATTGGGTAAATGTGAGGTTTGTGTTATTTATAATCAACTCATAATTGGGTAACTTTATTATAAATAACACAAACCTCACATTTACCCAATTCTGGGCATCTTTTAACCAAAATCTGTGTTAATAACTGTGACCCAATGTTGGGTAGCTTTAACCCAACGTTTGGTTGCTACTTTTAAATTCAATCCAATGTTAACCCAATGTTGGTATGTCCATATAACACTCAATATTGGGTTGAATTTTAACCCAACGTTTGTAGTCTGTACGAATGTATTTAACCTTCAACTCATTGGGTATTAATGGACTTCCTTGGCACTACAAGAGAAGAGCTAACCTCTGCCAATTAATCTTTATTTTGCAGACCGTAGCTGCGGAAGGAGAACTTCAATCATCCAGAGTGCTGAAGAAAGCTGCGGACGTAATGCAGCAATCGCCCATAGCTCTTCAGCTGCGTTATTTACAGACTCTTCGCACAGTGGCGTCCGAGAACAGCTCCACCATCGTCTTCCCCATCCCGATCGACCTTTTGACCCCTTTCGTCAATGCCATTTCGCCAAAATATTGAAGACCATGTGCCCCATATCATTCGGGTAGCATCTGTGCTATAGTATAGTCAATAGCGTAGGTCATTACTTGTATAAAGCTGCTGCCTAATTCCTCTCAATGTTGACACGCATGGCTACAGATGGCGCTGGTAGTTCTTCAGAACTTCTGTATGAGCGAACACCTACATTACATTGTATTTCCAAAAGATGATTCTTAAATTGTCGCCCCACGATTAGGTCATAAAAACCCGTTTGTGTACTTTGAATTCATGTATTTTGCATAAAAAGATAAATGTGAAAAAAAAAAATTTGAAATCGACTGTAAAGCAAAATGAGACAGCAAAACAATTTCGCCTGAATTTCCCTTAATTATTTACTTAATTGTCAGGGATTTTTAAAACAGATAAAAATTCAGATTATCGATCATTTCCGCGAAGTTGATCACGAAAATACTTATTTTTCTTATTAAAATTGTAATTGCAAAAATGATAAACGAGAAAAGGGAAAAATAAGTTTTTTCGTGATAACCTGAATTTTTATCTGTTTCAAAAAAAAAAAAATCAGGATAAAATTAGGTCGGTTCAGAAATTGTATATCTCGTCTTAAACGAAATCAAATTTGGACAAATGTACAGAATCTCAGAACGGACTATTACGACATATTATATTACAAGTACTGTATACAGGTAGTAGGGGAAAACACAATTTTTCTAATGGTTAAAACATTTATTTAAAATAGGGGTATTGTACGCTTCGCTTTCCCTGCTATTGTGCGAAAGCAAATATTTCAAATTGCTAAAACAATTGTATATAAATAGGAAGTTTATCACTGGGGCAATGACTTTAAAGGATTGTCTAAAAATTCGCGTGAACTGAATGCCAACTTTTTCGACGCCGCACAAACAGCATTATAACCAAATCTATATAGACGATGCTGCAACCCATCAAAGGTGTCCTTGTAACCGGCTCGTGATCCGGATTTTACACAAAATGTACAGGCAATTTGCGTCGATTAGCTGGAAAATGACGTCAAGCCTCATTATTAATCGGGCACGTGCTCCCCTAGCCTCTGATAACGACCAATAGAGAACCGTTGCAGCATTAGGAAATGTGTTAGCAGCAAGCACAAGGGTGTGAACTGCCTGCTTACCCAACGCTGTTCCCTCCGGTTTAATATATTAGCAGGTCTTCCACATTTGCTTGAAGGACGAGTGAAGGCTCTCACCTGTCGATGCTAACGAAGTGATGTCTGTCAGAAACTATGAATCCAACGTCCACGTGATGGACATGCCAAAGGACACGGTGGGACGTAAGTGGACAAATTTGATCTGGCGTCAGTATAATAACATTTAAAAGTTTTAGCATTATTAGCCCACAAGCACTTATTCAGTGCCAATAGTAATATGTATGCTTCGAAATGATCCCGTGCATCTCTTACAACAAAATACCTTGTGCACATTTAGTTTAACTCTCACTCATGCAGGTAGAATAATGCATTCCGTTTATACAGAAATATCTTTAAAATAATTCAAACAGATATTCCCATTAGAGATATTTATTTTTAAATGGATCGCCAAATGAAGCAACTAGTTTTTTATAAATTTAATTAATTAGGCTCTTTGAAAACCGGTCCAGCACTGGATGTGACCAAACTCTGATTAAAAAAAAATAATTAGCCAATGATGAAATCTTTAACCACAATGATACAATTGTAAATGATGCATTACACCGTTATTCGCCATTTTCCACATTTTTACACTAAAACCTGCTAAAGGTGCCCACCCCCAAAACATGCAAAGTCGGTCAGTATATACAGATGGTCAATATATATGAAGGAAAACATAAATGTCTGAACTAAAATCAATTTATGAAAAGTGGTCACTATACAGAGGTGGTCGCATGTTTTACTGTAGGCCTATCATTATTCTCAAGTTGGTCGAATTTTTATATCCATAGCCTACTAAGGGCCATACACAAAGGCAGTCCTGGTTATTTGGCCGAATTTATAGAGTCCCTCTCCCTTGTTTGCATTTACTAACTCCCACATTTTGGACGTCCCAGATTGCTATGGAATTTTTCGTTCTATATTTGATTAAATTATGAATAAATTTCACGAGATTTGATAAAAAAAAATACTTCCTTTGCTTAATTGGAATGGTGCTTGGCTGTGCTCACAGTTTGCTCTCTTAATTAACTGCTTCATATTTAAATTATAGGAGGTTTTCCTGATCCAGGACGATCGAAATATTGTAACCCTACCCCTGTCCCGGCCGAAATTTACCTCCTCCTCCCCCCCCTCCCCATTAAGACCTTTGTTAAGGGATGGGTGATAGCGAATAGCACGGCTATATCTGGCACAACACGACAATATATATTTCAAAGAAATAAATGTCGTATCCAAAGTGTACCAATTACAATTGTATATTGAACAAGTTACAAAACTTCGCCCCAATTGTAAATATTATTGATTTTTAGATTGTATTTCGCTATTGATAATTGATTACAAATCGTTATCAGTCTGTCATATAATGCAGCTATGCGAGGCTCAATTATTGATAGATTGCTTTATAGTGTCAAAAATGTCTGCACCGATATGGTGCCTCCTTGAGAGTGGTCAATGTAACATCCTTCAATCTCATAGGGGTCCCAAGTCCCTTTGTAATAGTAAGTGGAGGTTTCAATTTGTGCCTTTGGTGTTTAGGTAACCGACATTAAACAGGCAATAAATTGTGGGACACTTATTTCTTCTTCCATATTTTCTATGTAATGCAAATCCAATCTAGTTACAATGTTAAAAGACATTAAAGACTGAGGAGTATTCCTTGTCAGGATCGAAGTTCGGTACGATGGAATTTAAGATGTTTTAAGCTGTCCAATAAGGGTAATCTGGTTTTCAGATTGCCTTGGTTCAGATACTAGGTCCATTTTGCACTTTTCCCTTGGGGTTAATGAGCTTTTCGACATGAAGATTTATGTCATTCTACAGATAATCAGCTAATTTGTATAGGTAAATGAGGTGATTTATAAGAATTTCGGTAGTTTGAAACTAATTTGCATTGAAAAGTGACAGGTTTGATGACAATTTTTGAGATGGACAGTCTTCTTTGATTGGTCAGCAATGACATCTTCTCTTTATTGGATGTCCCCCTCAGGCCAGAGGGCTTAAATAACCTTGTATTTCCTGTCTGGCTCATTCCTGGACATTGGCTCCCAGGTGGAACACCAATGAGTCTTGAGACCAGTGGTGTTGGCTTGCCCCCGGTTGGGGGCCTCATCTAGATTGTATCCTTTCTTTCCACCTTATCTCCCGGCTATGGGTGCATGATCATGGTGCTCTTTCCCATGTCCGACCAGGGCTGGTTTTGATACTCATTGGAGCTGCTTTTGTCATCCTTTGAACAACGTTATAGCAATGGAGTAATCCCTGCTGATTACGTTTGCAATTTGGATATGAATTCTCCTCTTTGTTTGCTTTTTCTTTTCCCTTCCTTTTTTCTGGTTTTGCTGACCGTTACACTATTATGCTAGGACAGCAGTGGTCTCACGGAACGTCACATTCCAAGCATGGTTATGGCATCATTCTCTCATCCTCACGCATCGTCACGTGACTGTATAACAATGTTTATCCAAACATCCGTGAGATTGTCATTTAGATAACGGAGAAAACATCCATTTCTGAGAATGCTGTGTAAAAGGAAATACAGGGCACAAAGTGGACCAAATAAATTAGTAGATTATTGGCACAGACATGTATTCTCGATTACTGCTCCATAAGCATGCACGAGATTGTGAAATTGATAACGATATGGAGAAAGTATACATCTGATATAGTGATAGCACAATTTGATATGTTGTATCTATATATACACATACAATGTGTATACGCTTTCGGATTTTTCATGGAAGTGCCTTGCCTTTTATATGGCATCCAAATAAGAAAGACATTTTTCAGCTATCACTATTTGATAAACTACATTAAAAAAATTTCGTCTTAGCATATAGCCCTTTTTAACATGTGACCTAAGTGTATACAGGGAAATGCATGCACAATGTATATTGAGTTTAGCTCTTGCGTTCTAAAGGACATCAATGACATAATCAAGGACATAAATGGAGGGGGGAATCATTTTTGATTCTTTCCAGAACACCAGGAGCCCATGGGTCCTTGTGCCATCGTACTCATGGTCTTCAGCATGATTTTAGTCGTCATCACATTTCCCATTTCTATCTGGTTTTGCATTAAAATCGTCCAAGAGTATGAAAGGGCCGTCATCTTCCGATGTGGCAGGATCACCAAAGGAGGGGCCAGGGGACCAGGTAAGAGGGTAGTTCACGAGAAAAATCCTGGAGATAGAATTTAACTTTTCTAGACATCAAGCTCTATTCAATTTCAGGAATTTTCTTCGTCATTCCGTGCATTGATACGTGGAGGATCGTGGACATAAGAGTCAAGTCTTTCAACGTCCCTCCCCAAGAGGTGTGTGGTGACGAACGATGGACCATAATGTCAAACAACCTGCATGTTTCTCATTAATGTGTTTCGTGCAGATTTTGTCAAAGGATTCCGTGACAGTAGCCGTAGATGCGGTGGTTTACTACCGCGTTAACAACGCCACCATCGCCATTGCTAACGTGGAGGATTATAGTGGTTCCACCAATCTGTTGGCGGCCACCACATTGCGTAACGTGTTGGGCACCAGGAGCCTAACAGAGATATTGACAGAGAGGGACAACATCAGCCACGTGATCATGGAGCACTTGGACGTGGCCACCACCCCTTGGGGGGTCAAGGTGGAGAGGGTGGAAATGTAAGACTATTCTCACTAGTCTATACTCTCATTAGCATGTACCATTATCCTCAGCTATTTTTTAGATGGGGTCGATCTCAGATAGCTGAGCACGCCTGGATACTTGTTGACATTGAAAATTGAGTACTTGTGCCACGCATGCGCAGTACCAACATTTTCGTCCGTTCAAGTGCTTAACTGAGTGAATTCCTCAGAACTATTTGATTCTATAGACAGTTAATCGAATTTTTGCGCAGAACACGATGTGCTCAAAGAGTTCTGCTCACACGCATGAGTATAGTTCTAACGACATGAGAATATAGGGATTGCGCAGGGTTCCTTTACTCTTGACGACATTGGCAGCACTTTTTTACCCAATGCGCATGCGTGGGGACGACGTTAACGGGTTTGTGGTTGAGGGCAGACGACAATAGAGGCATTGAGCACGCCTCCCATAATGCCCCGTCAACTAATTTACCTTAACGAGAACGCATTGGGAAAACATACAGTGCTGTCAATGTGGTTATAGCATTAAGGGAGCATCAAGGGAGGCGTGCCCAATCCCTTTATTTTCATTAGTTTCACGTGATACCACAACATCTTTGAGGAGCATAACGACTTTTACGGCGCATAACTTATTGATGCGCATGCGTAATAGTGTGTTCATCGTTCTCGTTAAGATTAAAGTAAACCTGCACAATCCCTCTATTGTCCCCAATTAACCCAGACGTGCCTGAAAAATTTACAAGAACAGTATATAGGCATATATCTGGGTATGCCTGGAAAATTTAAAAGCATTATCCTTAAAAAAGGGACGGTAGACAAATCTGGGTTAACCATTAACCCCAAATTGGGTGCGAAATCGGAGTTTGGGGGAGTTTTCCTCGTGTGCAATAATCCAATCACCCAGCCAAACATATGATGATGATGATGATGTCGCATATTATACAACTTGCCAACATTCATATTCTCCCGCTTTCAGTAAGGACGCCCGCTTGCCCATTCAATTGCAAAGGGCCATGGCTGCCGAAGCAGAGGCATCCCGAGAAGCCAGAGCCAAGGTAACTAACTCCACTTAAAATCCATGCAGTGGAAGTGGGTCAAGATCATTGAGGGCGGCACTTGAAGCTTTCTTTCTACCTTTACAGGTGATCGCTGCAGAAGGCGAGCAACTGGCATCGAGGGCGCTGAAGGAAGCCGCTGACGTCATCAGCGAATCTCCGGCCGCCATCCAACTGCGCTACCTGCAAACCCTGAACACTGTTGCAGCAGAGAAGAACTCCACCATCGTGTTTCCGCTTCCGATCGACCTCCTAACCCACTTCATGCCAGGACTCAAAAACAAAAGCTACTAAGTCGGATTAGTTTCCACCTGACCACAGATGGTGAACAAAAAAAATGCTATATACAACTTCCTAGAGATGACACTAGGCGGTGGCACCACCTGGGCAGTATACTGGTCACCAATTTCTGTTTGGTGGCCCTGCTTGTAAAGGTTGCACTTACACAATACTCGCAACTGACAAATGGTTTTCAAGGATAGACCCATGTTCTTATTAATTAAATGATCACCCCATACTATGCCTTCATTTTTATGTCGACTACAGAGTATTGCATTTTCGTAAATGATATTTTTTTTGCAAAATGTTCTATTTCTATGGTTATTACAGATAACCAAATTGTAGTACGAAACTGATCATCAATGATTACAAGTGAAATCAAATTGAATTTTGTTTCACGAAATGATGAGAATTTATTAAGTGATTTAAAGAATGGCTAATATTTGCTGTGATAATTTATTTTAGATCAACTTTTTTTAACCTGAGCTCGTCGATGCTAAAACTTTGCCACAGAGGATTATTGATAACATGTCGATACAGCATTAAATTTGTAATTTATTTAATTGTTTGCGGCATCATGCATCATTAAATCTGTTTTGGATGCTAAGGATGAGTACCTGACACAACCTTAAATACCCAAAATTGCACGCATCGTTTATAAAATTGATACGACGCTATTATGTTTCCTATTATAATTGCTTAATAATAATTATAGCTGATCGAGGCACCGCATGTTCTCATACAATTAGAAATGCTATCTCGTGGAATAGTAAATGTATTGAACGTTTAGTCTTGGTACTAATTAAAAGACCAATAATCAAAATTTCAACTACAAAAATCAATATTTCAACTTCAAAAATCAATATTTCATTGGAAGCTATCAAACTCGCTATGGAATTTATAAACATACTTTCAAAGCGTCGCATCCTGACCAAATTTGGATTGAACCTCGCAAATTCTAATTACAAAACAATTAAGTTTTACTGAAAACCTCAATCTATGATTTTTTTATATATAAATTTCGACATTTAATTGGGAAACCTTAGAATTTTAAATTTCTGATGAGCAAAAAGCCTTCAACTGTGATTCGAATTTCGCAAAGTTTTCCTCAGAATCTGCATCGAAACTTCACACAAAACCTCCAAATTTCATCACATAGGCTATTTCTCCTGCATTGCAACTGGGACATAAGTTTAAAAAAAAATAAAAATAAATAAACAATAAACAATTCTGGTCTTACTCTAGATCCTGCCCCGAGACATCTATCCGGAGTCCCACGGTGATTCACAAAAATAACAAATGTTCACGATTCTGCAGTTGAATTGTACGTTTGAACAAATCCTGCAATGATAAATTGAAAATGCAAATTTGAGTGAATGAAAATTTCCCACACGCACAACACGCATTCCCTGGTAAACAAAACCATAAACAAAATTTGAGCACGGATCATATTTGAAGCGCACGTCATTTTTATCACTAAACTTCTAAAAATAAATTTTTCAAAATATTGTTTTTTTTTATTCCTATTCTTGAACGTCTCATGAATGACCTGCAGTCGCTCATGCAGTCTGTTTTAATTTCCCATTAGGCTCAAAAAGCAACTTGCTCGACCGAATAGAAAAAAAAGCGAACATTTTTTTTTTTTACAAAAACGTAAATATTCTAGTAAATATTTCTTATGCAACTGCTTGGAGAGAGCATGTGGATAAAATAAATTTATCATTATTTTTATCATTTTTGACGGGAGTCAAGTTGACCACTGCCCAGTGCCCACTGGTCATCTCTCCCAAGGGATGTGCTGACTTCAGGTACAAGGGGAAAAAAATCCTATAGCTAAGTGTACATGCTATTTTTAAGCACACTGTGACGAGATTTACGGTCGATGCAATCTTTCGTTTGCTAAGTGCTCCACTACGGGGTGGACATTGTTGCTAGCCGGGGTCATTCGTGTGACCAGTGATCTGTCGTAAAACCACAACAGAAAACGAAACAAAAGTCGTAAAGCGAAATACTCATAATAGTGAAGAATCCAAAAGACACTCAGGTTTTAATAAATGAATAGATTTTCACAATTTATTTTCTTCTCAAGTAGACTTTAGACTTGTCCACGTACAGCATTGCAAATAACCTGTCAGGTTTTTTTTAAAAAAAAAAAACATTGGGGCTGTGTCAGTTCGAAACACGGTTGCAAGTACATAATTGTAACGTGTACCTTAGGGGCTGTCCATAAATGACGTCACGCGGTTTAGGCAGATATTTGGGGGGGGGGGGGGGGGGGGGGGGGGGGGGGGGGGGGGGGGGGGGGGGGGGGGGGGGGGGGGGGGGGGGGGGGG
>JAQGCC010001846.1:0-21096 GCA_034698905.1 Xestoiulus laeticollis | reverse complement strand
TTTAAAAAAAAAATTTTCAAAAAATTTTAAAAACAAAAGGGAAAAACAACAGCTCGAAATTCGGCCCCATCTTAACCCTTGGGGATCATAGTGGGGATCGCCCCCTTAAGAGGGTTGCATACCAGACTAAGCCTTTTTTTCTAAATTATTTTTTTCTTTAATTTTGGAAACTGATAGGAACAAATGAAATGTACGAGGACCTAGCATAAATATTCTATTATTTGTTTCAATATTTTGTTAATTATGTGTATACATGTATTACATTTCATGGAAATATGTACGTTAAGTTTATCAGACCCTCTACAATTATAAACTTTACGGACGTTTCCATAAAATGGAATATACATATACATAAGCAAAAAATTTAAACAAATAATAGAATATTTATGCTAGGTCCTGGTACATTTCATTTGTTCCTAACAATTTTCAAAATTAAATTAAAAAATAATTTAGAAAAAAAAAGGCTTATTTTGGTATGCAACCCTCTTAACTGAGAATTCCCGAGTGATTATTCAAACTTGGTTCATGTTTGCATGGTTAGGGAGCACTTGGGACTTCTAAAAGACCCTACTTTAAATATTGACGTTACCGATCCAGTGAGCGACAAATTCTTCAAAGAAGTGTGGTTGAAAGTCGCATCACGGAATACTGATATATTTGAAAAGGTTGGGATTACTTATTCCTTATTTTTAATTATTTCCTTTTGGTACATGTGCCACATGTTTTGTACAATTGGAATCCTGATTTCTATTGTTATAATAGGTGTTTCGCTGCATTCCAAATGACAACATTCACACGTTTGCCCAACTTCGACAGTATTCTAAGGAGGCGCCCCTGTCGGAGACAAAACCAGATGAAGCAAGTTTAAGGTTAAAGGATGTACAGGGTCACTTGGTTTTATTGCCCTTATATTTCCTGAAAAACGAGACATTAACACCCCCAGCAAACACACGAGAAGGACTAGCACCTACCTACCTTTGGACTTAACAATAACTTAAGCTGAGGATTTAATTTTCGAATAAGATATGCATAAATCGATAGTGAAATATACATTATGAACCAGCACAAATATTTTCTTAAGCTAAATGAAGGGAAACTGCTTAAATATTCACTTTTGCAGCATAATAATTCCAGAAATTGTTCAGTTATTTATCGAATTTTCTGCGTGGAGAAACAGAAATACTACAAGCGTATATGAATCGCAGGCACTATTCCAGTTAATTGTTCTGCACAGTATTACTTTCAGAACTTTTATCCGATTATTTTTAGATGCTAGCTTTTTTGAGATTTTGACATCGTAGCTTAATACTCTACGATGTCTTTCACGCAAATAATCCAAATTAAAAGTATTTACAAGAGTAGCTAATATATTATATAAATATTTATTTTTATGATATGACCATGAGCACTGTTTCAAGTTTGGTCTAGAATTTTGCCATGGATTTTTATGAGAATTTATAATTTGTATGCGATAATAAAATTCTATTACAAAAATTCATCTTTTCAACAGTTTTGGGGTGATGAGTATATTGATTATACATATGTGAAAAAGTTATATTTATTACGCTAAATTTACAATACAGATTGAATGCATTTTCCCCCAAAAATATGTGATTAAAATTTGGGTGTGCTGGTCTAAAAATTTGCGGAGAACAATAAAGAAATTCTATTGGTTTCTATCATTATATATCATTATATATCATTTTATGGTCAACCATGGATACCAATGAGCCAAATCACAATAAAAATCCATAGAATTTCTAAAAGATGTTTTTACCTGGGTGGGGCCATTACACGAATAATTATTTTACATTAATTCCTGGTGTAATGATCACCTCTGCATAGTGACCACTTATAAAATTGGTTTTATAAAACCAATTTTTAAAAAGTGGTCACTATTTAATTTATGTACTGAATTGCATATACATGTACGTGTATATATTTTAATCTTTCATAAGAATTCTCTGTATACACCAACACCTGTAGATAGCAAACCTCTATATATATATATATATATAGAGGTTTACACGGTGTGTATGGTTATCACTTTATTCGAACCAGCAATTATCAGAACTTTTGGTTTGGACATCCCAGTGGTTTGCTATACATTATATTCACAGGTTTCGGTGTATTGTACGTGACCTCCGGTATTAATGAGTATTACCATGATCTATGTAGGTATTACCGACTTTATGCCATTTTTTGGGTGATCACCTTTAGCAGATCTTAATGTTGTTAACACTACTGTAGTATACAACAATTGTTAAAACGGAATGTATTGGGGGATACTTTATAATTTTGGGTCTCTACTGTTGAGTACATGCGGAAATTCTTATACATGTAAATATTGTTTAAATTGTTTAAATAGCCCGCTAATTTATATATCACGTGACTTATGCCAACAGCGCTTTACCCAAAAGACGCTCTAGTGTTTCCGCGTATTCATGCATTTCGTCCAAATTCGTCGTATCGAAGCGTTCAAGCAGATTGCGTGTAGAAAATGGCTGCTGTTTGTTTGTCGGTGGAACAGTGTAGAAATTGGGAAGATGCAGGGAAAGCAGAGTTGTAAGTACACAAGAAATGAGTTTAATAGCGCATCTACTAAGTTACCAAGTTTAAAAATAATAACATGTGGGATACTTGTGGAATTCGAGGCATTCTAGAGAGTCGACAAATTCCTTTGTATTTGCCCAATGCACCTTTATAAAACCATTCGATTAAACTCGGAATCACCTAAAGAATATTTGAAACGTTTGGTAAAGTTTATAATTAAAAAAATCGCATCAATAATTGAAACTTCGTATTGTAATGTAAGCTGACGAGATAAAGATCTCCCGGAAGATAAGGGTGTTGAAATTAATTAGACGATATGCTTGTAATAAGAATTCACGTTTTGGAACTGTTCTTCATGAATCTTAACCACATTCACTTTAATTCTAAACGTGTAGGCTAAACATTCAGGCAGAACTGTAGAAATTGGTACTCACCGATGTTGCTATATTATTGTCAAGTAATTTGATCAAGCTCACCAAATCTTAACCAAAAGTCCTCTCCTAACCTGACTATAAATCTAGTCTTAACTTATATACTTGCATCTTTTGTAATTTCCGCATTTTATAGCGTTTTACTTCAAACTAGATAAATGTTACCAAACCCAACCTGTGGAAATAACACAATTTGCAAACCTGAATAATTCTGTATATGACCTGAATATGACTGTAGGCCTACATATCGTAGAATAGATCTACCATATGTTGGACGATTAACGGATTGTTACGCATTTAGCCTGACATTCTAGAGACCAAGATTCGAATTCCAATGATTGACTAACCAGGGTATTTCCAGGAAAATGTTAGGGTAGTTCAACTGAAAGTTTACCAAAACTTCTCTGACCTAAGTTAAGCTAAACAAATAAAGCCAATATAAATTAAGCATATATTATGATATGTTTGGAATTTTGGCGTTTGGACTTTGTCTAAACATCTCTGAGAAACACATCTGACGATAGAGCACGTCCTTGCCCCTTCTTCTTGGATAGCTGCTAGGTGTCATAAAATATCATGAAGCCGCATTGGAACAAAAACAGTGTATTAAAACAGACCCCTCGGTATAATTACGGACGAATGCCCCATCCCGATACACCGTGGGCCAACTACTAAGCTGCTAGCCACTTAAGAGGGAATGATTCCCTTCACTATATGGCATATTAAATGACACCGTGTATTTTTTTTTCATAGCTTGCATATTTGCAAGAACATGCATCATACGGAAAAAGATAGCAGGAGTATTGCAGCTTGTGGCACGAAACAAGGTCTGATTTAGGGCTGATATTATCAAAGCCTAAATTAAAACAACTTGTTATAACATTGAATTCATTTTTTTAGATTTGAAACGGGCCATTTTTGATCTCACTTGGCATGTCTTAAAAAACAACTTAAAAAAAGAACAAGCCATTGGTGCCTTGCAGGAACTAGCGGTGAGTACATTATGTACAAATTGTAAACATCTCGTGTTAATTACTAGTCTACATTTGAAACCTCGTGTTGTTTAGAAGCTCATCCAATAATTAAAACGTATTTTGTTTATTTAAAATAATTAGATCACATACCCAGAAGTGGTCTCAACGTTTCTGGATATAATTGTTGTCATTGGTACGTGCTGTATTCCTTTCGTTAATTACCTGAAACAGCTGCTATCTGATAACAAAATATTTCTAGTTTTAAGCCCTGTATTTTGGCGTTTCAGATATGGAGACCCAAATGAATTCTGACAATGTCCAAAGAGACAGATTCAATCAATTTGTTGCTGATTGCTGTAGTGTAAGTGTGATTCCTACATGCTTAATTTACCTGTAATTTGTATAAAATATAACGCTTTAGTCACTAAAGTTTTGGTGGCGTTACTCGGAATATTATGTTGATGGCAATTGTTTTTGGGTTTAGATAATTCCGGAGCGGTTTATAAAAGAACGGCTGGATATTGATTCTCTATCTGATGCTGGAATTTTGAAAAACAAGAAGATGTTTTACACGAAGTTTATTAAAACAAAGACGAGACTTTTGTAAGCGGACGTTTTTACATTTTGTTTTTAACATTCAGCTTGAATTATGTAGTCGAAATGTAAAATTGTCATTTTTTTTGTGGCAGTTATAAGCAGCAGAAATTCAATCTTTTACGAGAAGAGTCTGAAGGCTATGCCAAGCTCATCGCTGAACTCAATCAGGAATTTTCAAGCTCTATTACTAGTGCCTATCTTTTGGAAGTAATCAAAGCTCTCATTGGTAAAGAGAATCGCATTTTTAACCGTTAAGATATGCATACATTCGAATATGATACATATGATAACATCCAAAATTCAATTTAAAATTGCCTAGGTTGTTTTAATCTGGATCCAAACCGCGTGCTGGACGTTATTCTGGAGTCTTTTGAGTGCCGACCTTTCCTCCACGGAGTTTTCATTCCTTTGATTCGCTCTTATATGTGCAATCAGGGTACCCTATGCGAAATGCTAGGTTTTAAATTTTCATTTTATCAAGTAAGAACACTGAATCTCTGGTTGTTAATATAGCAAGAAAGATCCTATCGCTAATCGATCGGATGCTATTCCAGAATACCACCGATTCGGAAACCCCAGAGTCTCTGTATACAGTTGCAGCGCTTATGATCCAGCACGAACTTATACCTTTAAACGGCATTTATTCACGAGTAAGTATCGACCCTTTCTCTTCCTACTTTTACCGCCCAACCCATCCGTACCAACACGACATTCTTATTTGTTTCCTTAAGCTAAACCCCCCCGACGCCGAGCTTGTCGAGGAACATAAGAAGGAACTCCACGAAGCGAAGATGTATGCGAGGAAAATGAATGTTGTTACGACCACTGGAGACAAAAATGCCGAGGCTAAAACACCCGAAGAGAATGAAGCTACAATCAACAAGGTAAGAGGGTTTTTTGAATTGATATTAGAAAGATTGAGCAGCACGTAACACTCATTGTTTGCGATTCCATTTTAAAATATATTTCGATTCCATTTCGAAAATCTATATGCCAGTTTTTGATAACGCTATAAAAAGCGCCTTATGCTTAGCGCCACCACTTGGACGTAATTGTAAACTGCGTTCGAAATGAGGTGTCGCAATTTACCAGTGTCACATGACCAGCGCATTTTAAAATTTGCCGACATTTTTCGGTGGAATCTACTGCAAAATGTTTGCCAGTCAAGTCGTTTTCATGTGCGATAAGCGCTTCTGCTTGCCATGCACGTTTCCGACTCGCGGTAAGATGCAAGGCAGTGTTGTTGATAACGTGTCAATTCAATTCGTTACCCTGCAGTCAGCATATATCATGCTTTGTGGCAGGGAGCAAAGTGCCAGATTTTTGAAGGGAAGAGTATAAGGCCGAGACGTTATTTTTGGTGAACTATTCCGGCATCTGCCTATATGGGCGATTACGGTAGGTTGTGGGAAACCACGAAAAACCACAACCAGGATAGCCAGCCGGGGTTCGAACTCGGGTCTCCCGAGTTTAAGGATCCAAGCGTAACCACTTAGCCAACCTTTTCGTTAAATGACACTGCTCAATATTTCTATTTCATAAAAATAACAAATATCTAGCATTTCCCCCTTCATTCACAAATTAAACTCTGCTTTTTATCCTTGTTTTTAGCTTGCAATTAATCAGAAACTTGGTTTGTGCGAAGCGTTGCTGCGAATCGGATGCTGGAAGCACGCAAGAGCTGTCATGACCTGCATGCCGGATAATTTCATCACCGCCTATCCGCCCATCGTCCGTGCGCTTTGCAAGCTACTTCACATCACTATAGATCCTCTTTATCGAAAGTAAGTAGAACGAAATTTTAATGGCTCGTTAACTCATACGTTTACGTAATTTTAAAACGCATTATTGCATTTCAGAGCTTGCAGTGTCTCTAAAATCTTGAAAAGCACTCCTTTGCCCGCGTTACCCAGTAGCTTCGCTCCACAGCAAGTGAGCAGCTTCGTCGAACTGACGGATTCCGTTTTTCCTATGCTTTGCGCATTGGGCCCTCAGCTTCATACCGATCCCATTTTGATGGTGAAGATCATTCGGCTAGCCGAAGCGTGTCTCACTCAGGTACGTATTGATTCTATTACCACGAGAGCTTGCCGTCTTTATCCCGCATACTTATTATTCGTTCGGTTTGCAGCATGGACATGAAGCGATGGAAACGAACCAACCTTTAACTAGGGCGCAATCGTTAAAATATCATTTCATTACGGTGCTCGATGAAGCATTGCTGCCCTCGCTCTCCCTTCTCGACTGCAATTGCTGCATGGCGGAAGAATTATGGAGCGTCTTGAAGTTGTATCCTTATCAGCAAAGGTAATGCTAGGCATCCGATTCTTAGCTGCGTTCTGCGTTGGCATTGCTCTAAACTCAAACGTCTGCTTATTTTTATTCCAGGTATAGACTATATGGTCTCTGGAAAAACGACACCTATCTGAACCATTCCTTGCTGATACGAACAAAAGCAGAATTTATTAAGAAAATAAAGTACATTATGAAGTGAGTTTGAATTCTAGATAGCGATTTAGAATAGATGGTCCGTTAGCCCTTTTCTTTTTTTTTTCACAATTATGTATTTTTGCGTTAGGCGACTTAGCAAAGAAAATGTGAAACCATCGGGCAGGCACATTGGAAAACTAAGCCACAGCAATCCAGGGTTTTTATTTGAATATGTAAGTTACTGTTAACTTTTTTGCATTGCTATAGTCGGCGTGCAAAATACTTTACTGATAGGATGGTCATTTTCTTTGCAGATTCTATCTCAAATCCAAACTTGGGATAATCTAATTGTTCCGGTAGTAGATTCCTTGAAGTACCTCACTAATTTATCATATGATGTCTTATCATGTACGATTTTCTTCTCCCTTCATGTTGCGATTCGAAGCATGCTGCATTTGTTCATGTAAATCATCCCCATTTCATTTTTTGTCAGATTGTATTATCGAAGCCCTTGCCAACCCCGAAAAGGTTCGAATGAAGCACGATGGCACCAGTATATCGCTTTGGCTGCAAAGTACGTGACGCGTGACCCAATACGTTTTTTTTTTTTTTTTTTTGCATGGGAAGATTTAATTATAAAATATTTGCATTTTAGGCTTATCCAGTTTTTGTGGTGCCGTGTACAAAAAGTATTCCATCGAGCTTACTGGGCTTTTGCAATATGTCGCCAATCAACTTAAGGCCGAGAAAAGGCGAGGTTTTATCAAAGCTTGAAAATGGCGGGTTTGACTACCGTTTTTAATGCGCATTTTTGGTTTAAACTCCAGCCTGGATCTCCTCATTCTGAAAGAAATTGTACAAAAAATGGCGGGTATCGAAACGCTTGAAGAAATGACAAACGATCAGCTGGAAGCGATGGCTGGCGGAGAGCTGCTGAGAGCCGAGGTAAGTGACCATCCCGAAAATCGGTTACTTGTTTGGCTTACTCGTGATTTATAAGTTGGTAATTCTCTCTCGATGGCAGGGCGGTTATTTTAGTCAAATACGGAACACTAAGAAATCGTCCCAGAGGTTAAAAGAAGCCCTGGTGGAGCAAGATTTGGTGGTTCCTTTATGCTTGTTAATGGCACAGCAGAGAAATTGCATCATTTATAAAGAGGAGGAAGACAGTCACTTAAAACTGGTCGGGAAATTGTATGATCAGGTAAGTGATGCGGATGTACGAGTGATTGGAATGTACAAGGACCTAGCATAAATATTCTATTATTTGTTTCAATTTTTTGTTTTTTTGTTGTAATGTTTATAATTGTAGAGGGTCTGGTAAACTTTACAGACGTATTTCCATGAAATGGAATATACATCGACATAAATAAAAAAATTAAAGAAATAATATAATATTTATGCTAGGTCCTCGTACCATTTGTTCATTGTGCCATTTGTTCCTAGCAGTTTCCAAAATTAATTAAAAAATAATTTTTAAAAAAAGGCTTATTCTGGTATGCAACACTTTTAACCAATTTATTGTGGCATTATAATTTTTTATAGTGCCAAGACACTTTGGTGCAGTTTGGCAGCTTTTTGGGATCAAGCTTGAGCATGGAAGACTACATTCGACGCCTCCCGTCACTTAGTGATCTCATGGGCGAATATCGGATCATGGCCGACGTGACCTTTTTCCTTTCGAGGCCCATGTTTTCCCACGCGATTACGGTAAAGCGACTTTTGTTTAATCTCGCGTTACGCCGAATCTCGAATCGAAAATAATCTTAAGGCTTTCTAGTTAAAATTCGACGAGATGAAACGTCAGGATAAGACTTATCGTTCTGCGACCGATGGCGAAAAAGTACAGAAGTTTTTAGATGTGGTCGAAGTTGTCATGAGCCCGGCGGTGGATTCCGTAAGGTCGTTTTATCCCCCGAGGGTTTGGGAAGATATCAGGTAGAGTACCCCTTTCGAGTCTGTGATTTTGGGTGTTCGTCTCGGGATTTGAACTTTTTCTAACTTGCTGCTGTTGTCTGTTCGTAGCCCGCAATTCTTTGTCACGTTTTGGTCCCTGTCGATGTACGACCTCCATGTACCGTCTTCCACCTACGAGAAAGAAGTGAACAAATTGAAGCTTCAGATCGCGCAAACCGACGAGAATAAAGACATGGTACGTTCCGTTCCCGACTTTTCGGTTCGAGGAGTTACGATTCTATACTTTTGATGAAGCCGGTTAAAATTGGAATGTATCGTAATTTAGTGATTCCTTTTCAGATTCAAAGTAAGAAAAAAAAAGAAATTGACCGGTGTAAAACTTTGAAAGATAAACTGCAAGAAGAAGAAAAGAAGCAGCGCGACCACTGCGACAGGGTGATGTCACGCTTACAAATGGAAAAAGATGATTGGTTTTTATCAAGTAAGTGTACATTTTTTTTGTCATTGGTAATCCCGCGATTATTTAATGATTACAAATGGATAAATTGCTGGCCGGCGTTTTTTTTATTCAACACCCTGATTCTATCGTAAACGCGTTTCTAGGATCTGCCAAAAACGAGACGATAACTCAGTTTCTTCAGCTGTGCGTATTTCCTCGTTGCGTTTTCACGGCAGTAGATGCGATTTACTGCGCCAAGTTCGTGCACACCATTCACAATTTGAAGACTCCAAATTTCTCCACGCTGATTTGCTACGACCGGGTAAGTTGCCAACATTTCGGTAGAAGTCTACTTTAGCCGGTATTGATTTGTTTTTATCCTCCAATGCACTGAATGCAGGTTTCAATATGAGCAATTAGAGCTATCGGTGTTAGCGTTCCGGTTTCTATGGGATGAATTCTAACCTAACTCGTAGCCCCAGGCCACACTAGGCTGGAAACGTGCGTTTTGCTAGCCTCAAACAGGGCATCGAGATTAATTTAAATTCTAGAATTATAAAATTTGCACATTAATATCTCGTGCAAAAAATCTTTTTTTATTAAAAGCCTTGTTTGAGGCTAGCCAAGCGTGCGTTTCCAACTTAGTGTAGCCTTAGTATAATCGGACCTCCGGTGGAACCGGGGTTCCATTTTTCCATTGATCATGTTGATGCCTGCATTTGAGGCTAGAAAATTGCACAGTTACCTCAAAGTAGACTTTCCGTCATTCCTAACTAATCACATTGAGCAGGCGTATCCCGGACGATTGTTATGCTTTTAGAAGCAATTGATGTTGCGATAATCTAATTGCGATAGTTTCTCTCGTTTCCAGATTTTCTGTGATATAACGTACACCGTAACCTCTTGCACCGAAAACGAGGCTAATCGTTACGGCAGATTTTTATGCGCCATGCTGGAAACAGTCATGCGCTGGCACAGTAACAAGAGTATATTCGAGAAGGTCGGTTTCATAAAATTAAGAGAGACAATACTTAAATCAATATGCACTAGCCATTTTTTTCTTCTAATTGTCTGCATTGCTCTGTCCGTAGGAGTGTGCCAATTATCCCGGTTTCGTCACGAAATTCCGCGTCGCTAACCAACAACAGGAAACTGCATGCGATCATGTCGATTACGAGAACTACCGCCATGTTTGCCACAAGTGGCATTACAAAATTACTAAGGTGATGCATGCCGTGATTCGATTATTTTGCGTGTGTTATAACCTCGCTGACATTTTTGCTACAATTTTTTTTAATTTCAGGCTCTTGTTATATGTTTGGAATCTGGTGACTATGTTCAAATTAGGAATTCGCTTATTGTTCTTACTAAGGTAGTTCACTTTCGTGCAGCAACGTTTTTGTTCGTTTGCCATGTTTTGTCGAATGCGCGAGTTTGTAAGCTATCGAATTGCTGTTGCAGATTTTACCTTACTTCCCGATGATTACAAACCTCAATCAGGTGATCGAAAAGAGAATCGAAAATGTGCGGACCGAAGAAAAGGATAAGAGACCCGATTTATACGTTTTGGCTGTAGGGTACGTGGAACAAGTTCTTATAATGCTTTAGAGGGGAAACCAAATCTGACCTAAATTAACCTAGAGTGAGGGCCTTTAAGTCCTACAGAGGCCATACAAGGGTCAAAATGGGACACATGGCGCTTAGAGCTTTGGCAAGGGTTAAATTGGATGAAACTGTGATTAGGGAGCCTAATCACAGTTAGCTATGGCCAAAATGTTTGATAAGGCACTGAGGCCCTTGGCAAGAGTTGGATTAAAGCAAAATGGTCCAATCGATGCCAAGGGTAAAAATGAACAAAGTGGCACTTAGGTCTTTAGCAAAAGTCAAAATGGGACAAAGGATGCTTAGGTCCATGGCAATGGTCAAAATGGCACATAAGCTCCAGGACACACTAGGCTGGAAACGCGCTTTTGGCTAGTCTCAATCATGGCATCGAATTTATTTAAATTTTTAGACTTATAAAATTTGCACATTAATATCTTGTGCAAAATTTTTTTAAAATTAAAAGCCTTCTTGAGGCTAGACAAACGCGCTTCCTGCCTAGTGTGATCTGGGTCTACATCCTTGACAAGGGATACAAATGAGTGAAAGGGCGTTTGTATCCTTGACAAAGGTTAAAATGGGTCAAATGGCGTTTACGTCTATGGCAAGGATAACATCGGACAAAGGGCACTTAAGTCCTTGACAATGGACAAAAAGGGTTAAAGGGCACTTAACCCCAGGCCACACTAGGCTGGAAACGCGATTGGCTAGCCAACAGCCTTCAAAAAAGAATTTTTGTACGAGATATTAATGTGCACATTTTATAGTTCCAGAACTTAAATTAAATTCGATGCCCTTTTTGAGGCTAGCCAAATGTGCGTTTCTAGCCTTGTGTGGCCTGGGGCTTAGACCCATGGCAAAGGCCAAAATTTGTACACAGTAGTCCTAAGTTTGAATACTTGCGGCCTTGTCGATGATGCAGCCCCGACTTTATTTTCTGCGTTGACACATGTTTTATTAAGTTTGCAAATGAACACGGTTTCATTTAATCCTTTCTCAGGTATTCTGGTCAGCTCAAGTCAAAGAAACCATCCATGCTTCTCGAGCAAGAATTTCATCAGAGAGAAGCAAAAGATGCGGTAGGTTTAATATATTGTGTCGGATGTAAATTTTTTTATTGAATTGCTGTTTAAGTGTTAAGATTCTCAAGAGATGCCATGCCATTGTACAAATTGTTTTAAATTCATTTAGGTTAAAACGCACGCTAGCCAAAACGGCACAAAGGGGGATTCTCATAACAGGCAAAGTCCCATTCCATCCACTGGCTCTGATGCTAAATCTGGTATTTGTTACAAAAAAAAAACTACTAGTTGTGCACCTTTGTATACCCTTAAGGTTCTGACCCTCTAATTTTTTTAAAATTAATTGCGCAAACAGAAAAGGCCAAAGAAAATATGGTCACTAAAGAAGTGAAAGAGAAGGAAAGGAGAGTCGTCTCGAAAGCCGACAGCAAGTCCGAACAGAAGGCATCCATGAAAGCAAATGCTGAATCGCAGAAAAATTCGTCGAACAGCTCTTCGGGAAACGTGCCGCCAGGCATTTTGAAAGATCCAAACAGAAGGTTGGCTACTTGATTCTTTGTATTTTAGCTCGGGGTCGATGTGCCGCTTTTAACAGCTTTTCGTCTATTTTTGTAGCAAAGTCGCAGTAGTGCCAAAGGAGTCTGATTCTGGTGGCGATAAGGAGGTGGACAAAGTACGAATTAGTCTGGATAATCAAACACCCCGGGTATGTTTCGGTTGCACTTGTTCGCTTGAAGCTCTTTGGGTTACGTCGTATTTGCGATCGCCTTTCACTAATACGGGGAAACTTATTTGTTATAGGAGGATCGAGTTGCTGAAGAGACGTCTCATCATGCGCACAGGGAAAAGCGTGGCCAGTCTAAGGAAAAAGAAGCCAAACTCCACGCAAGAAGCGAGTCAGAAAAGGAGCGTAAATCCGATAAAGCGGAAAGGGAGCCTAGCGTGACCTCGACTGGCAGTGGAAGTTCCCATGGCCAGCGCAGAAGCGTCGATCCGGCCGAACCCGAGAAGGGTAATAACGATTTTTTAATTTTTTTTTTAAAAACCGGTCATGTAAATTCGGCATTTCACTTTTGTGAAACGTTAAACTTTAAGCAACATTCACACTGCGTGGAAACATAAAACATAATATACGAAACACGAAAAACATGTTGGAAATTCGCGTTCACACTTACCTAGTTGTTTTACAAAACATGAAAAATTTAAAAAAAACATTTGGCGATCAGGCAAGAGTCTGTCTAGATCAAAGGAAACATGTTTTGCGATGACTGCACTTCAACCAAGGCCCGTCAGCCATTCCGCATACTGT
The DNA here is from genome assembly GCA_034698905.1 of Xestoiulus laeticollis. Classification (NCBI taxonomy): domain Eukaryota; kingdom Metazoa; phylum Arthropoda; class Diplopoda; order Julida; family Julidae; genus Xestoiulus; species Xestoiulus laeticollis. The sequence goes on along the minus strand of JAQGCC010001846.1, from coordinate 7,822 downwards.
GGCAAACGAGAAAAACGATAAACACGTTCTTCTAAAAAACGGACCTTGGTAAGAGCGCCATGGCGAAAATCAATTCGTCCATCTTTGTTTCGGGGAATTTGTTTTTGCAGTGTGAACGGCATGTTGCTTGCAATTTTTCCGAAATACTTTTGCAAAACAGATTTTCGAAACTGTTTTATGTTTCCGCGCAGTGTGAACGCGGCTTCAGTCTGGTACCTAATCCACATGGCATTGTTTGTTTGCAATCTCGACTTGGGCCAATTCTCACACGTTGCTTTATTTGGTTTGTCCCAGAATCCAAACGACGAAAAGTTGAAGCGCCGTCAATCCTCCCTGGCAAGGTTAGTATAATGACATAGCAGGTAGCAGGAGATGGTCATCCAGTTCGGCCAGCCGCACACCCCCTTTGAAGTAGTGCCAGTTGATGGGTCTCTTTGGATCATCTGAAAGTCCCAAATAATAGTGCTAACGCAAGAAGCTCTGCTACCGGCTTAAGGAGTTTTCTTTCGTAATCCTTTCTCCATTTAAAGCGATGGTGTTTTAATGCAACTGCACGTCCCCCACGTGCCGTTGAGTCAATGTTCGAAGCTTCGCATCTCAAGAAAGTCGCCAATGCCCACGAGCGCACAAAATCGGCGATAGAACGACTTTTTTTTTTTCGTGCAACACGGACAGTTTAGAGAATGTGATTTCAAATATGCACCTGTCACACTTTGGCAATATTACGCTCTATGCAACATACGTGGACGGATTGCCATTGCTCGAACTTAAGATCTCCAGAACGGGCAGTCAAAGATACAAGTGCCTGCTTTTCCGTATCGTTCCCTGCAATCCAAATTTTATAGCGTTTTGTCGCAGCAACAACTTGTAATGCCTTTTCTGCACCCGATACAAGTTGATTTGGAAGATGTGTTTTCCAATAGTCCCAATATAGCCTTCGCTTTTTTGAAAGCTTAAGTTGCCTTTGCCGGAAATCGTCAGGTGTCGAATTGCGCGACGTTATTTTAAAACGTTTCCACAAAGACTCGTAGAGGCTTCGTTAGCTGGAATCGGAGGATGGAATTATTGCCGAACAGTAGTGTATGCCGTTTCGGTTGCTACATTCGAATCTCCCCAGGCTTTTTGAACTGTCTTTTTGGCTTGGTGCTATGACGTTTTTGCCGGCATGTCACTTCATCGAATTTTACTGTTGGCAATAACGCTATTCACGAACTCTGATCGGAAGGAATAACGGCTAGTGCTTGTATTCGTTCAAATTTGATTTTTCTTTAAAATTCCATTGATACCTCCACGCACCCAACCTTGCATTTTAGCGAAAATCAGTGCAGCGTGTTACCTAACCGTCTAGCTATTTTGACACCATTAATTCTGTTGAAGAAACAAAAGAACTATAATTGAACGATCAATCAGTGCCTGGAGATTTTCTGTACTTTTTCCACCGGAGAGATGCAAACGCTTGCCATTCGGTGTTTTGGCATACTTCGCAAAAGAGCATTCGGCACGCCGCTGCGGCTCGCACGTGTTGGAACCGGTGTATCCGAGCACGCTTGTCCTTCCAGAGGCCAACGGATCGAAACACGGCCACGTGGCCACAAAAGTGGGCGTACGCGAGCAGTTGCAAGAGCGAGTTTCAAAAGTGCGGGGATTCCAATTGAAATGAAGTATTTAATGGAGATTTGAGCTGCCATATGCAACCGAAATCGGCCATCTGCATTTGGAAGATTGAAGCCTCTCGTTGTTTCGTCTCCAGAGTCCCCACCACGAGGAGCGGTCACGTGAGAAGAAGAAAGAGGAAGACCATTCCTCCAGTCAGGAGCGGAAAGTGAGAGAGAAGACGGAGAAGTCCCGCGAAGGCAAAGCGAAGGATCGGGAGAAGTTAGAACGAAAGCGGGTAAGCTAGCCTATCAAGTTTTATCTTGTTCCACTGGGTTTTTTTTTGTGTGCATGCAATTGAGCCGATAAGGAATCTGTGAAAAGTTGTCCGGAGGCTTCTGAAAAGATTGTTTGTTGGAGCGCTAATCCAAGCCCTGAAGAGTTTGGAGTTTGAATTGTCCAATGGCTTTTAGCCTAGAGTTGGAATTGTTATTGAGTGGAAACTGAATGATTACACACTAAACGATAACTTTGTAATAATGTGTTGACCTGAACTCTGAAGACGTCAGGGAACAATTCTGAGACTGTTGCGTCCAAAATAGCACCTTGTAATTTATAAATGGGGCTAGTTCACCAAAAATACAAAAGAAAACGGCCATGTTCTAAAATGTTCTTGTTACGCATCGAGACAAATCTACTTGATATGGTGATGTGTCATATTGTAAAGTCTTTATAATTTTCATTAATGATTTTACAGGTTTTACGAAGAAGAGATTGTAAAATTTGATTTGCTCGTATGCAATTAATGGCATAGTGAGAAGATAAAAAGAATTTGTCAATTATTTTCCCCTGAGTATGGGGTATAAGCCATATCTTAATCGGTCCTGATCAAAGATAAGCAGCAATGCACAATTATGAAAGCGTTTTATTTAATTTTATATTGCCGCTATATCGCGGTGTGTTTTACCGAAAGTTACCGTGTTACGTATGGATACCTCTACTCATTTCAATTTAATTTAACTTATGTCGTATGTACTTTGCGTAAACAATAAAAGTTCATGGACATTGGACTGTTTGATATTTAACGTTTGCAATTTTAATTCTCAGCTTGTAATTTTAGTTTCCGATTTTTGATTGTTCCATGTTCACGTTTTTTATTTAAGTAAGAAATGATTTCATTTATCCGGTGGAGAATACATTGTATTTTCTTCTTCTCATTGTTTCGGTGCGGTTTCGGGGATAGATTGAGGCTAAATTTAGGGGAATTTCGTGAAATATATATATTATAGGCCAATTTTGATTCTTTAAAATTTGTAAATGTATTTCAATTTTTAAATTAATTTCTCTTATTATTTCCTCATAAATTTGTTATATTAAGTGTTGTATTTTGAGATTGAAATTATGGTACTAAATAATATTACTGAATTGCTTTATACAATTAACTAAAAACTTGGAAATACAGTGGAATTCGCTTATAACGATCTTCAAGGAAACTAAAAATCAGATATTTGTATCCGGATTCGTGAAAAATAAGAGGTATATTTGTAATAACAATAATAAAGTACATAAATGTACACAGGAATACGAGTTTAAAATTGATTTACATGTACATGCATTTATGAAATGTTTTGAGTGAAAAACATCTTACAGAATATTCCTTATATTCGACATTATAGTACCAACCGAACACATTGCTCGAAATCGTTATACCCCGTATTATCATTGTATCCAACATCTTTATAAACGAATTCCACTGTATACATTGTAAAGTGCTTGAACAGTTAGTAATTTATAGTAGGCCTATTTAGCTAGTTACACTTTGATAAATGTTAAGAACTTTTATGTTAAAGTCTCAAGTAACTTATTGCGCAGTTTTTGTATACGTCACACTGAATTTACCTAACTTTTTACATCAAATTTAGCAATTGAAATCTTTATTATATATGGCCTATTAATTCCAAGTTATTTGGTGCAAGCGAATTGCCATATAGTTTTATTTTATATATTTTATATATTGTATTTGTGTAAAAACACAAAATTACTTATTCTCACTTTAAAAGAAATGATCTCATCCAATAGACTAACCAAAGTTCAAAGTATTTTGTCTATTTATTGTAAATACATTGTTAATTTGTTACTCGGTAGTTGTTGATTTTAATGTTCTCGAGGTGGAACATTTGATTCACTGTTATATTTTTTGTTCACCATTTTTAAAACTGTTATTTCCTTTTAAAATACATGAACATGTATTGATAATTAACTTTTAACCGAAAGTATAAAATGATAATTAATCGTGAATGGTGTGAAAAAAATCGGTCTGGTTGTTCACCTGATGTAAAGATGTTGGCAAGTTATTTACAAATGTTTTCTTTCATCTGCAAAGAACAATGTTTATTCGTTATTTTTTGTGAACTTTTGAACAAATTGTTCAATGAATTTTGTGATGACACTCCATATTAATTGCAATGGGCAGCATGCTTACAAGTTGCATCTGCATGATATGCTATGCTGCATGCATGTTGAGCACAGTGCCACATTTTCTAATTGTGTCTAATGTGATTCACTAAAAAATTATTATAAACAGATTCGTCAAAAGCTGTTCCTTGATAAAAGACTATTTTTGCACAATATAGTGTCAGAAACGTAGAGGCGCATTGTTGAAACGTAACTTATTCTTAGGAAAAAGTATGGAAGAGGTATTGCCTTGCTGTTTTTAGTCACTTCCAAAGTAGGCCTACAGTGCACTGTATGTATACGAACAGAGAGCCCCGGATAATTCACGAGTCTATTGAATCTATTTAAGCTCAGCAATTTAGATCAGACATTGTATACCGTGTATATTCATCGGTAACAGGTTATCAGTTCATCCACTCGGGACAAGCTTGATTATGCAAAATAAGTTACCACAATATGCCGGTGCCATATTGGTATTTGCTTTATTGTACTATAAATTTAGACTTTGCTGCTTTACTAACTATCTGAAATTGGTTCTTTTTTTGTCCATTGTAGGATCGAACTGATGACAAAGAAGTGAGTAGTCCTTCTGAAAGCAAAAAGCGAAAGGAGGAGGACATAGGTAAATTTCTCTGGGAGAAGACTTTGTATAGAAGATTCTTTCTAATTAGTTTACCGTAAATACTCGATTAAATCCCGGCATCGAATCGTCTCTATAGAAATTCCCTAAGTGCCCGCACCTCACATTTTCAATAGTTTTGCGCAGTGCATGGGGTATTCCGCCTAATATTGAAATATCCGGCAAATAAAATACCGGGGACCGTGGATGCTTATTTCTCGTAAGTTTTTGTCATTTTTAAATTTTTGGTACCAACTATGAGGGAATAATAAACCCCGGATCTCGAATAAATCCCGAATCAATGTTCCTTACTTTTAAATACACGCTCCAGGGTCCGTTAAAGTATTTACGGTAAATTAACGAACAATTATTGTAAGGAGAGTAGGGTTTGCTCTTTTTAACTATTGCATTTCTGTCTTTGGATATATCAATCGTGCACGGATATATCATTGCGCATGAACGAAGTCTGCATTATTCTCATAGAATATAAATAGAGCATGCACTAAGAAATAGTTAGTCCTGGTAAAGCATATGTGTACGTACAAGTATGGTTAGTGTTTGCTCTCTTGGGATTGTATATCGCATTCAAGAGCACTAAGAGTTTATCTTAAGAACGGCGGTAAGCATCTTTTTGTTTATCCTAAAATTGTTTGATGAAAACATTTGTAGTTTAGTTTGGCCATTATGGAAGGGGATATTTTCTAACCATAGATTTTTATAAGAGAGCTATTATTCATCGCTAGCTCGTGCTGCTATCGAGAATCCGGTGTAATACCGAATACTGAATCTCTAGCGTGCTTTCTTGTCTTTCTAGGCAAAGGTCTCGGCAGACAAAACGGTGAAAGTGAAACCAGGGAGCGGGAGAGGCACAAAAGGGTATGTGTATGAAGTGTTTGCATTCTGCAGCATTTTTGCAATATGTGAATCCTTAGGTCCCTTCACGTATTCTATTGTTTCTAACTTTTCTGTGATCGAAAAGCTCGGAGCAGATAGCCTACACGGCACCAGGAGCATGTACATATGAGACCGCTGCAGGATTTCACCCGGAATGCTGTTAGAATGTGTTTTCGTGTAAAACACGGCACATCAGAAGCGCTTGTGATGTGTCGTGTTGGAGAACGCTTAACCTGTCTGCTCTGAGTTTCCATAAATTCGTCTGTTTGATTTCGTCCAAGATAAGACAGAATTCGTGAACGAATCTATCGTGTCATTATAACTTTTGCCAATGAATTATTTTCGCTTTATTTAGGATGATAACGAAGAAAAGAAGTCACGTTCTCGGGAATTGAGAGAGGAAAAGAAACAATATCCTTATCGAGCGTATAGATAACAAAAAGTTGAGACATATTCTCGGATCATAAAATTTAGAGAAATCATAGCATTGATTATTTTTGTTTTTAAGTTGGATTTTATGCATGATTGTATAGGTGAAAGTATTTTTTTTTTAAATCTAAGTCTTAATGACTTATAATGTTTTGTACATATGCGTCTTTGTATAGTATTTTCCTGTGATGTTGTTTATGAAACCTTAACTTTTTTTACTCATCGCACCGTTACTGTCAGTAGCAAGAACTCGACATTTGCATCAAATAGCAAGAGATAAAAAAGCGACAAGTTGAAATTTAAAACCTAACCTGAAAAAAAAATAATGTATGAAAAGCCAATGGATTTTTTTCATGTCTCATCGATGTTAACGAACTCCAATTGCGTTTTTTTTAAAAAAAAACAAGGACTTGTTAAAAATCAATTTTTATATAAATTTGGTGTTTGACTAAAAATAGATTGTGGGCACAGGGCCCTATTAACTATTCAGACGATATAATTGAATATGTTGTCAAGTTAGCAGGCTAAATGCTTGTCAACCTTGTCTTTTATTAAAATCTGTCAAAAAAAAAAAACCCCGCACAGTTCATGATTTTTCTTTACTTATATGGTGCGACTACACACCTGTCGAATAATACGCACCAATGTTTGCAAAGTTGTCCGTTCCATGATGTGACAGACTGGCGCGAATGCTACATTCAGGGATCTAATTTGCGCACTAGGCTCTCTTATGTGCCTGCGTGAAGTTTGGTAGGGAGCACTTATGTTCCCTTGTGACGTTTGGTTAGGGGGCCGAATTGACGAATGACCATCCACACATCATGCAGGTTGGCCGCCTGACGGGTGTGTGGTCGCATCATTACAACAATTGAAACCATCACATTTATACCTTGTTTTATGAAACTCTCAGCACAAATATAAATATTTCTAAGGCCGAAATCCATAGTCGTCGAATAAGCACTACTTGTGTGTTAAAAGTATACAAATAAGTACTACTTATACGACTATGAATTCCGGCCTAAGAAATTAAGTTACTCAAAATTCATTATGTCTTGAATTAAAAAAAAAAGAAAAAATATGGTTTAGCTGATTTTTAGTGTGAATTTCATCACTTTTATTTACTATCTAAAAGCACTATGCTCTCTTTTATTTAGAATCGTGAATTTTAAAGGAGATAGAGACAAAAGTTTGGATGGAATAGTACAAAGTCGAACTTCAAGATCGATGGTTGTGAAATTGAATGCTGAAATTACAAGAATTAATGCAATTTGTTATGTAAGCTTTTAGTTTTAAATAGGTATACATGAAGATAATATAGTTTACTAGTTTGCATTTGGGTTGTGCATGGTTTGGAAGAGTAATGCACCAATTGCTGAAAGATTTTTAGAAAGCGCCAGAAAATGTTATTTTTTTAAAATGCGATATTCCATACATTGTATACATACAATGCAATTTTGATTAACTGTCATAGTCTTGACCAGTGCTGGATTAATTATTAATTTGGGAATTGCCTATAGGGACTCCGCAGCTACGACAATTAATCGAATTAATAAGCCTATGCCTGCAGACCTAGAAAACAAGTGTTGATTTGTCCCTCCAGTTATTTTAATAAATGTAACTTTTTGAAAACAATTTTTCTGTTTCTTTAATAAAATTGTTGGCCGGCATTGCTCGCAACCAATGGACAGATAATTCAAATTTTTAAATAGTTTGTCGTTTTCTTTTAATTGTTTCTTCGAGGTTCGAATGCTTTCTAAAGGGGGCGATCCCCACTATGATCCACAATGGTTAAGATGGGGCCGAAATTCGAGCTGTTGTTTTTCCCTTTTGTTT
>JAQGCC010001845.1:0-21097 GCA_034698905.1 Xestoiulus laeticollis | reverse complement strand
CTTTTCTTAAATGATTTAAAATAGCTTTTCTTAAATTATTTAAAAGAACTTTTCTTAAATGATTTAAAATAGCTTTTCTTAAATGATTTAAAAGAATTTTTCTTAAATGATTTAAAATAGCTTTTCTTAAATGATTTAAAATAACTTTTCTTAAATGATTAAAAATAGCTTTTCTTTAATGATTAAAAATAACTTAAAATTTGTTTAGGATCTGTATAGCTTCCCGGATACGGGTTTGTCATCTGAATTTTGCTCGTGAACTGTAGCATGCGGATAAATACGCATTCACGTTATTAGTAACTTAAATCAGGAAGAATAATAGCCATAGCTTAGATTAAAGGAATGCTTTTAATAAAAATTAAGTATTAGTTAAAAATAAAGATTTCGTAACAGAAATATTGGTGGGGGAAAAATAAAAAAGCTAAAGTTAGACGCCTTCGTAAAACTAAACTACGAAACAAATGCAACAAACAAAAATACTATAAGGAGTTAAAACACTACTGGCACAATGTAAGCAAGTCATTCCATTTAACAAATGGCATGCACTACATGGGCACTATTCTATTATGCACATGAAATGTGAGATTTTTTTCGATTGAATTATGAGACTAGCGACAATATTCGTTAATCACGGAATGGAGTTTCAGGGTTGATTTTTAGCATTAGTACATATATCGAAAGATTCTAAATGCCTATGAACATTAAATATCAAATCACCAGTAATAGAATCTGAAAGAAATACTCGAGAGGGAAAATCTAAGATCACCATTCAGAACTGGAGTAGATTTTGGGATACATTGGTCAATGTAAGATTCATGAAAGTCAATATGCTAAGCAATTCTTACCCATGCTCATTCAAGCATTTATCAACTCAGACATGCAGTATATAAAATACGACTTTGCATATTAAGCATGATCGAGAAAAAAACATACTTAATTCCATTCAAAAAATCCTGATACTCGTTACGGTTTACATCAAAACATACCTTAAATAGTTCACTTTCGACTAATGATACGCTCGATCGGGTATGGGATTCCCTCGATGAGCTATGAGGAATGGCCGTGGCCCCTAAACCACTTGTACTTGGTTCACCGATATCATGCAAGGATTCTGGCACGTGGATGAGGGCTGGAGTACTGTGACTTTCTTCTTGGGTTGATAAAGCTGCGGGGAAAAAAAATTAAAATGTGTAAATACACGCTGTGATATCGGTGATTAAACAACAAAACAAGTGTTACCTCTTAAATTGAACACCAGTCCCCATCTATCGGCTTCATGCTGTATCCACCTTTGTTGGGCTTCTAATATTTCTTCTCCTGCAATAAAAATTATCAAAATTAGCTAAACCGATGTTGATGCTCTGAAATCAAAGCAGTGTTAACTGATACTCACTCGAAGCCGTTGTTTCTGGTGGATATCTAAATGCAAAGATCCATTCGTCATCCACTTTCAAAATCCTTCCCGTGATTCGTGCGTAATACTCGTAATTCTCTCGGCCGTACAAATTCGTGACACCAAAATTGTCAATCAGATACTTCATTATTCTAGTTGCAATCTGTGAAATGAAACAAGGATATAATTAAGGTGCAATATGTTACTCCATTGCACGACACAGTAGATGACAGGAAATGAATGTACATCTTTAATGAAATTAACAATTCGTTGTAATACTAATTATTAAAATGTAATAATTAGCTATAAGTTCGTATACAAGTAATTACAGTTCTAACTGTCTTTGATTTCTGTTAAATTGAAAAATATCAAATGTGTATAATGTAAATCAATCATTTGTATATTTCAATCATGTTGTGTGTTTATACTAATTGCAAATGGTATAATAAAAATATGTCATGTAGTTGTTATATATCCTACCGATCTTCCACGATTTTAAGAGGTTAATACATGTATATGGCAAAACAACTTTTTATCTGAATATTTTGTGAATTACCAAGAAAAGTTTCAAATTTCAATTTTAAGAATCACTTGATATGTATTTTCATCGTGGAAAGATTCTTTGAAGATGTCCTTGCAGAGTTCATAGTAACCACTAAGAACTTTGACCATTATATTTCAGAAATCATATTATTAGCAACTTCTTTTAAATAGCAAGCAGCATTTTAAAATATGACTTCAGAGAAGTTTTAAAAACAGATTTTGGGTTTATCGATGGTATGACAATGAACTGTTGCAAAAGCAGGTTTTTTTTAATAATCTAGGATGCATACATTTACATGTATTCTAATACCATTTTCAGAGAAACTTATGCTTAAATTAAGAAATGATTAATAATACAAAATTTAAGGCTTGCAAATTTTAAGAATAATAACATTAGCTGATACGAGATCTAGTGTGGTTGTATTTTGCTTGCTAACCACATGTATCTATAAGTATTTACTCGTGTAATGGCTCCACCCAGACTTTTAAGACATAATTACGGGTGAAAATTGTATCCACCCAATACGTTACAGCAGAGTAAAATGGGAGCTCTTACACGAGTAAATACAATATTTCAATCTAAACTGTAAAACTGCAATAATTGCATTAAGCCTAGCTGTGCCATTAAAAAATTGTATCTGTGCCTGTAATTCAGTGACTAATCGATTTGTAGGATATACACAATGCAATACAAAACTAGTAGTCAACATGAAATTGAAACCAAATTATGGATTTAAAATAATAAACCAATTACAGCTAAACTTGAGAACATTTACATGTATATTCTCAAGCCCGTGGGCATTGTTTTGTAGCTATTTTATATTCATTATTGTGTAATACATAATAAATATTAATAATGCATGAAGATAATGAATTTAATGGAGGCCACAACACACAGTCAGCATTTACTACATTATTTCACTCACACAATGACGTCACCCATATAATGGTAAATCTAAGCTATTGGTTCCATCAAACATTCACACAACACAGTATTTTTGAACAACAGCACATCACAGTGTACTTACATCAATTTCTGCCTTTATGTGTGAGGAAAAATAAGAGAGTAAAACAATGTTTAAGAAAAAGGTTTCAATTTCAAAAAAAGTCCATTTAAAAAAAGTCAAAATGGTTCGAGAAGGTCCAGACAAATTAATTAAGATTTAAAATAATTATGAACTTCGCTTTATATATTATAGTATGTGATTAGCTACATGTATTTATTTTTTAGAATACCATAAATTGCATACTTGTATACATGCACTGTACTTAGGTAAAAGATGTAATTATGTGCAACTTCTCTTCATATCCTAATGCTAGATATTTCTAAATTGTATTTTCTATGTATGAGCTTGATTTAGGTAAAGCTTACATTTATATTATGCAATACTTAGCAATATGAAAATATTTTTAGATTAAAACTGGATTCTGTTTATGGTCTGTGTGTGACAACTATCTCTAATTATACGTTGGTCTGAACTCGAGCGGTCCTCACTCGAGGATGAGTCAAACATATACATCTCGATTTAAATACCAATGATGGTAGAAGTAATTATTTGATTTGGAAGTTTCTAAGTTTCGATATTGATGTGTTCAATGTGTGGTATTTCATGACATGTGAAGCATGCCAGTGAGACATACTTGTACACAAATGCTCAGAGTGCATTCCTACTCGTGTGTGAAATGTGAACTTACTTTAAACCTCATCACATCCTCCATCTTAGCTTGCTTGCCATTACTGACACAGGAATGGAAGAAACTTGGTGCCACGCTTACTCCCAATGCTTCCGACGTCATACCCGTTTGAGCACGCTCAGCATTTGTAGCAATTACACGGAATGTGCCAAACAGAAGGACCAGTAAGTGTTGAGCAAATACTGGCATTGTAGTTATTAGTCTAAAAAAATAAAACATTTCATTTTGAAGAATTTCTGAAAATTTTAAATTTGGAATGTTATGGAAACAATCATTGCGGTAAACATGTATCGGCAATTCTAACTACAAGTTGTTTTAGCAAAACTGGTTCAAACTAATGTGGAAAAATAGGACATTTTTTTTTATCCTATCTTGGACCAAATAAATTTTTGGACAAATGGACAAGGTTCACATTACAAAACAGCGCATGCTCGAGTAGGTAGCGCCACGTAGTAGCAATTAAAAATTGAAAACTTTTAAGGGAGAAGAGATTGTAGTATCAAGCAATGAAGATGGTTTCTTCATTAATATTTCAAAAAGTTACTATTTTAACATTTTGAAAAAAAATCACAACATTATTTCGTACCATTATCTTAAACCTCCCAAAGTTTCATTTTGGTATCATGATTAAATCGCTAGATATTATTTAAAGGTTTATTTCTATTGCGTGGTTCTGTGTTAAAATCGTGTTTCTATCCCCTAGGAAAATTGCAACTTACTACCACAAGGGGACGCTGCACGTAACGTGGACCTTGTCCATTTATGAAAGCCCAGAGTGGACATATTGCGCTTTTTCCAACACGACACATCAGACGTGCTTCTAGTGCCACAGTGTGTTGGAGGTGCCTCATCCTCCTAACAGCATTTCAAATGAAATCCTGCATTCGACTCATTGTGTCGTGTTGGCTCAACAAGAATATGTCTGCTCTGTGTTTCCACAACCAGGAATTTGTCCAAATACAGAAAAGATAGAATTCGTGACCGGACTTTCCTATTTCTGTCTATACTTTGTAGTACATGTATTCTCATGTTGCAACCAAGCTTAGTGTCCAAACAATTTATATGAAAATATGTCCAACAAGGATTTGAAATAAAACATATGAAACTGGAACTATGCATACTGCTGAATTTCATTCCACTGTTCCTCCTGATTATCAGAATCAATTAATCGAAAGAGATTATCCTCTCTTTCTGGTCCAAAAATTCCACCTGGAAGTTTACGTAGAAATTTCTGGAAAAAAGAAAAATGAAAACATGCAACATATCAGATCAACTGAAACATTAACAAAAATTGAATGCAGCTAATTAGTCCATATATGAATACCTTCAATACTGAGGCAATAGTATAGACTGAAAAATTGTCGATATTAACTAAACGACCATTCTGTAAAAAGTGGATTAATTTTTTCATGTTCCCTTGGTGACCTGGTGCTCGGAAGATGTCTTTCTTGTACGGTGCTTCTTTGTTTAGTTTTAGTATCAATACCTGCAAGAATAAAAAAAAAAATTATTTAAAATTTGCAGAATGCTTTATTGGAACAAGAAGTACTAAACAGCTAAAGAAATTAAACCATTGCAACTATAAAAAAAACCTTTGTAAGAGGGCATATTAAGGGGGGGGGGAAATAGGCATTGATGGTGGTGGCGCCATTCTGCTTGTAAAATTTAACATCCAATATGTAAGGGGACGTTCATTGTGAAAATTACGCACTCTTCATTCATAAATATATCCATACATGGACACGACAATGCTATTACCAGGCTAGTTTTTTTTTGTCTTCAGTCTGCGTTTTAAATATGTCCCCCCACACATACTTATATGGGGTTCAGCTGCATTAACAAAAAAATGGTTGTTCGCCCACTCCTTGTACTTGTGCAAAAATCTATTAAACGTTTTATTTGTAATTAATGTGCATGAAATTAAAACCATGAACTGAAGATGAAATTGATAAAAAGTCAAGGAATCAAATGCCTTATTTTTTTATCTCCAGCACTTTTATGAAATTGCCATTTTTACTGCATTTCAAATTCATTCTCGCTGTTTTATCACGTATTGTGTTGTAATAAATCCACTTCATATTCATTTCTATGTTAATGGTTATTTTTAATTAGGCGTTAACTCCCCGTTCCAGTTAAACATCTATTTTCATGGTTCGTTATCTTTAGTTTAGTCGTCTATTCATGTATAATGATAGGCAATTGAACTCAAAATCATTACGAGGCATTCATTACTATAGGATACTCCGTATTTAAATAGTGGTATAATTAGCACACACTCTGTAATTATACAAGTTCTTAAATGTATTTCCTTTTTACTGCTGTTATGCAATATTAAACTCTAACCGGTCCATTAAATATGTTTTCACTGTATGTGAACCATCATATAGTATCATTTCTATACAATCACCTTTTTAAATAACCCAACTTTTTTCATTTTTCTCAGTTCATTTACTGTATTTATTATGTATTCTGGTTAACCTACAGGCCTGAACAAGTTCATTGTGGATCTTAGATTTAGCTACACTAATACACCATTTTTTTAACATGGCTATGTTCGCAGCACAGTAAAATGCATATTATATTGCATGCAATCTATCTTATAATGTTATTACTAAAATTTATCAAAATAACAGCAATTACATTGTGATGCATGCAACTAAATTTTTTTAAAGTTATGAGATATGTTAATGTCGGAATATGTATTTCGGTTGCAATTCTTGACAATATTAATGCATTGCTTTGATACTTGATTACATAACATATTTTGCAAAAAATAGGTCCTATATCCTATAATCCTATAATTACCTGTTATCACTTGCTGCCTAAATCCTAGAATGTTAACACTATAAATTTGGAATTAACAGCAATGCATCGCAATGGGTGGAACTAAATGCATTTCATGATAAATTGTAATAATTTAGGCAATTTCTATAAGGTGATTTTTTTAAAAAATCATTACATAAATTACCATGTATTTCAGATAACTTATCCAAGCACAATACCTTGCTTTGATAGTTGATATTCATGTACATATCATATTTTGTGTAAAAATATTATTCTAAAAATAAATTCTATAATTGATTGCAATTACTTGCCATCTACATTTTTAGAATGCTAACACTATAAATCTATATAGAATAAATAACAGCAATGCATCACTATGGAACTAAATGTGTTTTGTAATAATCACCATGTATTTCAGATAAACTAATCATGCATTGCTTTGATGCTTTATTACATATCATTTCGTACAATAATGAAATCCCATAATTGTTTTTAGCTAAAACACGTGATGCTGGCATCTTAACACCACCTCGCTTTCTGCAACGGTCTTTTGATGCAGCTTCCCATTTCCTATAGCTCATTTTTTTTTTTATCCCCTCCTGATATTGCATTTTTGCCCAGGATGGGATTCTGCCCAATTCCACCATCTTAACGAGCTCTGGGAAAACTAATCCATCTTGAACGCTAAATTTCACCGGTTAAATGGCATTTTCTGGTCAGGAGCGAACATCGGGGACGCATGTCGGCATTATGAAAAGTTAATGGGATGCGTTTGGAAATGGATGTGTAGCAGTGTTATTTGCCTAAGACAATTCCCTCCTGTTGCCCTACATTGTTTCGCATCTTCAGCAACCTAATCAGTTCAACAGTTCACCGCGTGTGACGTAGTAGCACGAGCTGAAAAATCCCATTTCGTGCGCATTTCCTTTGTGCCAGGTCACTATTCCGAGATCTAAAAATAGCATCCAGGTCTTGACGCACACGTTTTCAATGAAATGTGTCAATATGACCCAGATGAGTAGTGCGCTTGGTCTCCACCAGGCGAACAACTGCCGATTCATCTTCTTGCATCCTACTACAACTTCTAATCGATTCCATTCACTCTCGCCTCTCATTCATGAGTTCAGCTAGTGCTGGGATGCAACATAGAAAACATTAAAATGAAAATGGCAGCCCGGGACATCATTGATTTTTTTTTCTTGGGCCTCCCATCACTACTTTTTTTTTGTCGCTCTAAAAATAACACGCATTGCTTATTTATGCTATAGTAGCAATTATCTGAAAATGGCCCCTTCTCCATCATGCAACGGTGTCGTTCTGCACGCAATATTAAATAATGTTGATCTCCTTATAAACTATGCTCTCACTTGGAAATTTCATTCATTATTTAGGATGGCGTCCATGTCATACCATAAAATGCCTGGATTTTCAAGGAAAATCATGCAGTCTTTCAGGTTCACTTTGAATGCAAACAATTGGGTGTTAGCTTAGAAAATATTAGACATTTTTGTTAGATTGAAGTGCATTCTAGAAATGCAGGTAGTCTACATCATGAAATACTTAGAAATGAAATATCGAACTATGATAGGTCACAGATTCCTAAGCACAACTGCATATTAAAATTGCAATTGAAGTGTGTACAGTAGTGTAAGGTAATAAACAACTCTCCTGAAGAGTTTATCATCTTTAAGAGTCTGATATTTCATTTCAAAATATTTACAGATGTAGAATACCTCACAGCAATTTAATTTAGCTTAGTTAATTGAATTTTTTAATGATAAGTTTTGATCTACATGTAAATGGCCCAAAAGTTGGATTTCTATATATTTAAAGTGTATAGTGTCTGGTAATACGCAACCGTGCTTATTAATTGGTCTCCGATTAGTTTCGATCAAATTAGCAAAAAAAAGCAGAATTTTAATATTTATAACATGGTATTTAAAACTTAGTGCCTGGTAATAAGCAACTGTATGATTTTTAATAGTCCATTATGATCTGATAAAAAATGCGTTAATTTTACATAAAATCTGTCTTTCATAGTTTCATTACAAATGCAAACGATATGAGTTTAACTCAGTTAAGTTCATTGCTCTTTAATATTCCCAAGTAGTGGTCAAAAAGCAAGATTTGGTTTTTTTTCATATTTCAGCATAATATGCAAGGAAATTTGCAACAGTGCTTAGGGGTGTATGATCTTATCAAATTAGTGTTTATGTGTGCATGTTGCATATTATAAAATGTCTGTAATCAATAATTGGATAGCTGATGAACGTTATATCTCCCTTCCCTGTGTCTAAATCCATAGATATGCACCTATTACTTCCGTATCTGCAACATTGGAAAGCTCGTTCAAGGGGTTGCTTTTTTTGCTTTACAGGGAAGCCTTTGCTCATGACAGGAAATACTAACCAAGTTTGCGCTATTTGAAGTTAGTGTTATTTGGAGGTTCAGCTAAAGTGATGACCATACAGGTCGTGCCGACTGAGTTATCTATATTTACAGGGTCATCGCAATTTACAAGTTTTGGTGCAGCCACTTTTTTAAAATAAATAATTATATTAAAAAATTATATAGGCCTACGGTTATTTACTACATTGATAATAGAGTAAATATGGAGTAAATCAAACCGCATACTTATTGCACAGCCTTTTTTGAAATGTTTGAAAACATAAATTATCAATAATTAATTTTATACAGCTTTAGATACTTTGTTTAATTTGGATACGATGCACATCAGCTGAATTTACAATTTCTTATTAAATGAAATTCTTAATTGTTATTATTAACACAAATCTTACTTGTAACTGAATTAGTGTAGATATACATTGGAACTGTGCATTACATTATGAAATATAAACATTATAAAATAGGAATGGAGAGACGGGTCACAAAAACCAATTGAATTGATAGTTTATAAAGATATACTGTACATATGTAGGATTTTAAGCAAACTAAAACTGCAATTTCCGGGTTTAAAAAAAAATCCAAATTGCCTGTCTCGTTTGTTAAAGAACCTGTGTTTCGATTGCATATTGATGCATGCTTGCAGCCTGAAAAAGTTGAATTTCTTGGAAGATCCATTATTTAGGACATGATTTCAATGTGAAATCTAGGGCCCTTTTGTTGTTATATTTACCTCCGAAATTTCTTAAGCACTGCAGTTCGTTCACTCATCTGTCTTACGTAAAGTCTGCCGACCCTGCAGTGTTATTACGTCAATGGTATCCACGTGACTATTGGTCGAGGCAATGCCCTAAATATTTTACGCAAGCAATGACTTTTCTATCAGCTACTTCTAATCAATGACGACGATGATGCCCTGTATACACTTGAAAAGGTCTTATGTTTTCAAGCTTTAATTTATCCTGACAACGCGTTATGCAAGTGCATCTCTAAGCTTGAGAAAAGATGAACAGGTGCATTTGCGTTAGTAAAACCACTTAAGAAGAATCTTTCTTAAAAAAAATATACTTGCAAACATAAATTTTAGGCGAATGTGCAACACAAATAATTAATACTTCAGAATATGTAAGCAGTCATTATTCAGCCCTTTACAAAAAAAACGGAATAAAATCGTGCATTTTGATACAGGGTAGGCCTACTCAGATAAATTAAATCTTCAAATTCCCTGACATTTCCAGTTTTGAAAAATGCAATTCTCCGACCATTCTGAAGACAGAAAATGCAAAAATGTGTTAATATACCTATATAGCAACTTTTTTGTTTCTTTGCTAGAGGAAGTTGGTTTATACGCTAATGTAGTTTGTAATATTCTGTAAATGACCACCTTGACTTCATCTTGGTGTCACAAATTATACAATTAAGAAGTATTTTTACAAATCATATCTGAATTAAAACTAATAAAATAAGTGAGGAGGTTAGCAAATATTCGTGGCATTAAATGGCATTAAATTAGCGTGGAACGTGTAAAAGAAAATGTTAAGTTATTTATGTAAAATTATGTTAAAAGGGGAATTTCCTATTTCTATAGCTGCTGATAACTATTAACTGGTTATGGGAAAGCAAGTGCAAAATTAGTGTTGAATTTTTCAAAAATAAATCACTTTTCGCTAACTATTCAAGGTGTATCAAATTTCCCCGACAATTCCAAATTTTCCAGGTCAGGGAAAACTATTGTGATTTTCACTGAGATGCTTTCTGTTCAATTGAATATAACAAAATCGCCATTTTTGCTATTTTTAAACTTCTATATATCAGGATCAGGTGCATGGCCCTTCTTCAGGTTTCGATAATGATAAACACTATAGTCAGAGGTTGCATGCCTGGCAATTCACATCTTTTCAATTAAAATGCATGCAAAATAACCCCTTTATTAAAGTAAAGAATTGAGAAATTAAAGGATCCACATTATTTCGCTTTTCAGGTTTTGCACATTTTCTGCTTGATATTTCTATAAAAAGTTGCGTGCAATTCAGCGATGAAAAGCTATATGGTCATTAGGCGATGTAATTTTTCTGAGGGGGAAATGAAAGATTATCTTGTTTTTCCGCACAACAAAGCACATATTCAGGTATATACCATTAAATAATTCAACAGAGGTTAACATGAATGGAAATGTTATTATAATAGGTTTCGACTAGGTTCTCCTCATTGCAACATTCACGTTTGCGGGCATGAATTTTTTACCCAATGTTAAATTTGCGTGAAAAAAGTTATTGGAAATTATTCCCGCATTTAACGAAAATTAATATATACCTGCAGCAACCGCAAGAATATATTTTAATAATTTAATGCTGAAATTTAATGCAAGATTTACTTAAATACCTAATTCTGAACTTAAATATGTCCAATTACTTGCAATAAAATGATTAAATATGCATAAGGACCATAGCGATTTATAACTTAGCAAAACTATGCAAACCAAAATATACAATAGCTATTACATATTCTATATTTGTTTAAATTGTTTAGCAGAAATGTGTCCGATATTTATTTATTCTAAGACAAGATAGAATTCATCTGCAAAGTTAGTCTCGGTAATCCGACACCATATAGGACCAAGCACTGTTGGATTATCAAAAAACATTGGATATGCGGAACAGATTGTACAATTTGTACAATGTACAGTACTGTATTAAGAATGTGTACTCACCTATTGCATATTGTTTGACTTATAAAAAATATGTAATGCTTTTTTTTATTTGTAACAAGTTTAAGACTGATTTATAAATGTATTGAGAGCGTCCATAAACCTTGTGGATACTTTTTCAGGGAAATTCAATCCCACCTCTAGTTTACCACACCCCCTCTGTGGACCTTTGTGGATTTTCAACAAATGGTCCACGTGGACTGATATTTTTTAGTCATTTTTTGTCCTTTTCTGCTCTAAAAATGACGTCCTTTCTTGTTTTTTCTTCTGCTCTAAAAATGTCATCATTTTTATTGGTCAAAATGACAACTTTTTTCATAAAATGTTCATAAAAATCCACGTGGAACTTATGGAACCCTTGAAACTTTTGTAGATTTCCTTGGACATCCCCCCCCCAGTAGTCCACGAGATTTTCGGACACTTCCATAGCTGCCAAAAATTCCAGCTGCTGCATTAACCGTCGTATTACAGCAGGGTCGGATTACCGAGACTGCACTGTATTATATAACAGCATAATATAAAGGAAACAATTTAATTCCCAGAAAGCCATGACTATAAAAAGACGCTCCACAATAAAAAAATATACCATTTTCAAAAGGGCGTAGCTTAAATTTCAAAAACCCAGTGTCTTAAAGGTCATCCGATGCAATTTCCATGTAATCCCCATAATTGCATTGGTGGCCATGCAAATCCGAGCAACACCTAGCAGTCCGTTAATTGAGTTCAAACTCCTCCACCCCCCGCACTGCATCCGGCTAGACGCAACGGCCCAATGACATTTACGATTTGCATCGAACAATAGCAGATGAAATAATACCAAAAAAAATCAGATTTGAGATTCTCAGAAAAGAGGAAGATGAGAAAAAGAGAGCATATTACTTTGGCGTGGGTCTGTACGTTCCCTGAAATGTCACTTAACCGACGTTGGTGACCCGATTCCCAGTTTCGACCCAGGCTCCCTTACCCGGCATGCACTAGCTGCCTATTACATCACAACAGGGCGAGTCATTGGCACCGACTCGGATCCGGTATACAACATGTATGTGGATATACATACATGTAAACCTGCTGCCTACTATTTTTAGCTTCTGTACGTTTCCCCCGTCTGCTTTTCAATCGATTCCGGGCATATGTTGTCTAGGTTGGAGCTATTTCTGGCAGCACATTGATCTGGGGCCCTGGGTACTCAACCGGAGTCCCCCTTTTTTTTTTTTTTCTTTAATAACCAAAGACGTTGGCACAGTGATGAATTTAGCAGATTTGGGGGTGGATGCAAAGGGGGTTTGGGGAGGTGGTGTTGAGGCCCTAGGCAGGTAGTTTTACGTCATTGCAAACTCGATTCTGATTGGAGCCCTAACGAGCGGCCCCTAGCGTTGGGGAATTGCATCTCCAACAACCAGGTCAGATCTAGACAGAAACAACTTCCGTGTTTTGGGGAGGATGAACTTTTTCCCTTCCGAGTGCAATTCGCTATGCAGGGACCTGCAATGAAATACATTCTTGATTGGGAGGTGGAGGGTAACCCAGTGATGGGGATTTGCGTTTGACGTCATTAGATGACGTCATTCGATGGGGGCCAACTGAATCTGCGAATCGGACTGCTCGTGCTGTTTTACTGGTTGAATGGTATCCGAAGAAACCATTCTAAAATATTAGAATCGATCAATTTTATTAAGGCCAGGGCTTGAATGAAAATGGTGAGATGCAACATTATCAAAGTGCGCATTTGGAGAGATAGTATATTGACCTTTTACAGTACCATTGAACGTTTTCCATGCAAATTGACTGATAGAAAGACTGTCAAGATTTGGTTTCTCCTAGTTAAAAATTAAGGATTTGACCTGAGCTTAGTCTTGGCATTTTTAGAACTAGTTTGTACCCATCAGGGAATCGTGCATATTTACAACATGTAAAGCAACCATTAAGGAACTGATGTAATTGGAGGATTTGAGGCAAATTGACTGATAGAAAGACTGTCAAGATTTGGTTTCTCCTAGTTAAAAATTAAGGATTTGAGCTGAGCTTAGTCTTGGCATTTTTAGAACTAGTTTGTACCCATCAGGGAATCGTGCATATTTACAACATGTAAAGCAACCATTAAGGAACTGATGTAATTGGAGGATTTGAGGCAAATTGACTGATAGAAAGACTGTCAAGATTTGGCTTTTCCTAATTTAAATTAAGGATTTGACCTGAGCTTAGTCTTGGCATTTTTAGAACTAGCTTGTACCCATCATGGAATAGTGCATATTTACAACATATAAAGCAACCATTAAGGAACTGATGTAATTGACTGATTTGAGGCAAATTTACTGATGAAAGCTTGTTAAAATGTGGCTTATCCTAGTTTAAATTAAGGATTTGACCTGAGTTCAGTCTTGGCATTAAAAGAACTAGCTTAAGTCCATCAGGGAATGGTGCACATCTACAACAGGTAAAACAACCTTTAAGGGGGAACTGAACTGCATGTTTTGCTATGGCAAAATTTTAAAACATACTTTTAAAAAAACTACTTGTTATAATACAAAAATAAGCTGTATTTTGTAGCTAATACATGATCAAAATTTCATAATTTTCCCATTTATAGGGAATTTTTAAAAAATTAAAAACTAAAATACCCCACTAGGTGGCAGCAGGTACTCGCACGTTGTGTATTCCAAAAAAATGAAAAGTATTTTAGATTTTAATTTTTTAAATATTCCCTATAAAAGAGAAAATTATGAAATTTTGATCTGCATAATATAATGCAGATTATTTCGAAATACTGCATTTTTATCAATTTTTATTTTTGTATTATAACAAGTAGTTTTTTTAAAAGTATGTTTTAAAATTTCCCCATAGCAAAACATGCAGTTCAGTTCCCCCTTAAGGAAATGGTGTAGTGCAGATGCTCCTTGATTAATATGATGAAAACTGACTGATAAAATCATATTACTGATAAAAGCGTGTCAAGATTTGGCTTCTCCTAGTTCAAACTAAGGATTTAACATTCAATCCATTAAGAGATGTTGCATAGATAGGTTCCCTACTTTTAGGTAAAATGATGTAGTGCAGTTATAACAAGTTTAGAGCACCTATGCAACCTTGACTGATGAAGAAAACTGACTGATAAAAGCTTGCCAAGATTTAGCTTCTCCCAGTGCAAACAGAAGATTTAGCAGCATGGACATTTAATTAAGAACTAGATTATATTGACTAGTATGATGGAAACTGAGTGATTAAACCATTTTTGTTAAGGTTAAGGTTTGACTTCTCCCAGTGCATTCTAAGGACTAAATACTCTCAGTCCGGGTTTTCTAAGAACTAGCACATCAAGGAATGTTGCGCATTTCCATTCAGGTATAACAACATTTAAGGAAATGATGTAGAGCTGCTGCATCATTTATGATGCACCTTAACTAAAATGACGACCATTATTAATAAGATGTGGCTTCTCCCAGTGCAAACTAAGGATTTAAAATGGGTCTTATCCTGGAAATTCTAAGAACTAGCTTATGGCCATCAGGGAATGTTGCTCATTTCCATTCAGGTAAAACGAGCTTTAAGGAAATGATGCACCATTTATCAGACATCTTGTGCATTTGCATTTTTTACGAGCTGGAATAAACGTTTCTGTTACACATTTTTCAGAAACAATGAAAGATGGATTTATATTCATCCATAGTAGACAAAGATGCTTGTAAACCATTGGATGCTTTTCATACAAACTGACAAAAGCTCGTCAATATTTGGCTTAATTTTCCTAGTGGATACAGTGGATTTAACATGATCTTAGAGTAAAAGCATGCAGAAGCATGGATGAGAGGATGGAGAATAGCATGGAATCATACCTGTGATTACTCTATGCATCGCACTCTGTGCCATTTGCTTCCACTACATTGTATGTGCGGGTGCATCGACTAATAACAGGTATGTTTTTCTTGTAATTCCCCATCCTCTTATCCATGCTTCAGCTTGTTTTTACCCTTTAGTTAAAAACTAGCTTTTATCCAAGTGCTGCACATCTACATTGAGGCAAAACGATTTTTAAGGAAATGTTGCAACATGTTTGATGCATCATGTGCAATTTCACATGCATCTTTTACGATCTGAAACACCCATTTCTTTAAACTAAACACAGAAACGTTACATTTCGATTCATTTCTCTTCAAAACGTTCACTTTAATAATAATAATAATAATAATAATAAAAGCTTTATTCCAATATGGGAAAAGGGAAAATGAGGGTTGGATAGTACAACTCTTAAACACTCCCAAAAAAGCATCCATTCCAGAATAAGGATGCATTAATCCTCCTAAGCATAACGCTCGCCTGATTCCAAGCACCCAATTTTTTTTTGCATTAGCCTGATATTTTCATAATCAAATTCCAGGTGGAAGTAAAGAGTCGAGTGTTGTTTTTAAAAGGATTGGTGCATGCAAGGCACGGATGCTATTGATTAAACACGGTGTGTTTATCTTGCTCAGGTGACAATTGGCACAAGGTCGTTCTGACATTTTCATTGATGAAAATATACATCAGAATCCTGGAGTGTTAGTGGTCCAAACACTAAAGCTCGCTCCTTCATATCACCCACTTTTTCCCAGCTTTCTCTCTGCATTATCAATGAAAAATGAAAGTGGGTCATCCCTGAAATAAATGGACCAGTGCGTCATTACACTTGCAAGCCGAAAATACCACCTGGCCCGCCATGTGAATTAAGCGAATTTTCTATTTGTGCCT
This sequence comes from Xestoiulus laeticollis, assembly GCA_034698905.1. NCBI lineage: Eukaryota > Metazoa > Arthropoda > Diplopoda > Julida > Julidae > Xestoiulus > Xestoiulus laeticollis. Next base: position 4,850 of record JAQGCC010001845.1, on the reverse strand, counting down.
CGAAAAAACCGGGGGAAAATTAAACCTTGGTTAAATAAACGTAGGAAGTAGGTCAAGTAAATATTACCGGGGCTTCATTATTAACGCCGTCTCTTGTTTCTCATCGGGTCATGACAATCTTAATAAAAACCGTGATATTACGCCGCGTTTTATATATGCACTTTGGGGCCCCAGCCACACCTACAGGATTTGACTTTTTATGTTTTGGCAGCATGAGGTCCATGCAATATTCATGCACGGTCAAACAATATCTAGAGATTTTCCTTCGGTTTATTTTTAGATTTCAATGTAACAACATTAGATTTAGCTGTGTATTTTGAGGACCAAGGGCGAGGGGAGGAACCCTAAATATAGTTACCTACCCCTGGTTTGCGAGAAAAGGAGAAAAGGATAGAGCTCTAAAACGATTTGCTAAGATTATAAATAGTTGCAAGTGTCTGAAGGGAAATGAAACGAATATTAAGGTTCATTCACAAAAGAAAGATATTCATGATCGTCTTTGTAGTGTTTTGTTTTTAGAAATAAGTTGTATTTTAAATAATGCAAATAAGGTGTCGAAAGAGTTGACCATAAAAATTCATCAGTAATATTATCAGACTCTTATAGAACTTATAGAAAACGTTTCAATAAGCATTGCTGATTTGTGCATGGTGCGGTTAGTTTTAAAAAAGCATACTTCCAGAATAAGTGATATTTTAAAAACCAGTCATATACAAATGAGTTCATCTAGCTGGTTCCTGAATAAGTTCACCATAAAGATGCATCAGTAATGTCTGAGTCTTATAGAAAATGTTTTAATCAATAAGCATTGCAAAAATATGGTATAGTTAATTTAAAAAAAACATTTAATTTCAGAATAAGTTGTATTTTAAATAATGCAAATTAAGAATATCAAAAGAGTTGACCATAAAGATGCATCAGTATAGTGTCAGTCTTGCAGCAAACGTCTTGAGCAATAGGCATTGCTGCTTTGCGCATGGTATGGTTAGTTTAAAAACAACATTAACTAATTTAAGTAATGCAAATTAGTTCAATTTGTTCGTGAATAAGTTGTGTTTTATAAAGATAAAGATGCAACAATAATGTCAGAATCTTGTAGAAAACATTTTGATCAATAAGCATAGCTGATTTGTGCATGATAGGCCTATGGTTAGTTCAAAAATAACATCATATATGCATATAGTTTGTAAAAATTAGGCTAGATGTAGATTACTAAACCTTGCTAACTCAAGTTACATTAAAATATTTTAACCTATAGTGAACCTTACGGTTCATCCAAAACCAAAAACTTCTGATAAGCTATAGGATTGTGTTTAGCAAATTCATTATTTTTTTTGTTTGCAAACCTTAACAAACAATAAAAATATTGACTAGGAAACGAGCAATAGCCATGCATAAAAATGGATGAAATATAGGAGGGAAAGTTAGCCACCAAAGAATTTTTTTCCCTTTAAACTTCCCTGTTCAATTATACCTAATCTTACTATATATACCAATCATTGCTAGGGGTTTCACATACCAGTAAAGGTCCAGGAATATCATTCTTGCACACGTGTTCTAATGGCGCACCAAACTTCACTCTGAAATTAGAAATGAACAATTTCAATTATAAAATTCCTTCTCAAAGGCGACAACAATGCAATGGTAGGATGTTGAGAAATAAAAGTAGAACAGTAACACATCTTTGGAATTTGCATAGTGTTACTTTGTCTGATATTGCATAAAAAACAGATTTTCTATTATACAGCTTTACTGAAAACAATGTAATGCAATGCGGTATATACAAATCCGTTTAAAATGTATTGTGAACATGATATCATCATGGTAACTTGCATTCCAATTTTTATTCCAGAAATAAGCATAGTAGTGATCAACCTCATGAAATTATAAATGAGGCTACATATTTTACACCTTCCAGTATTTTTATGACCAGTTAAATTTGCACCAAGGATAAAAAACTGTATCATATGTTTTTGCACAAAAAAAAATGTAGACTAGGCCTTGATGGTACATTATTTCCAATATGACACCTACAAATGTACAAGTAGTTGTTAATGCCAAAAATCTTGAGACTCGCTATTATGCAGATAATGACGTGTAAACTTAGACCTGCAGAAACTGAAATTTTAGGTCGAGCATTGTCATAAACTTCTTTAAGATTCATGTAAACTTAGATACTGTAGTTTGAGAATTGCAATGCATGCAACCATTAGACTGACTACACGCTATAATTTGAGTTTATGCAAGCACCAGGTTAACGTGTAACCACATTTTATGTTAGCATTTAATTGTGCTGACGATGCATTTAATCGGCAATTCAAATGTGTTCATTTTAGATTTCAACATCCCACTCAGAACTGCCTAAGTTGCATGTTTATGCATACACTTATAGGAAATAAAAAAAATTAAAAAAGGCATCACCAAGCAATTTAATAGGATGGACTATTTAGATCAAAAATACTGCTCAGTAATTTAAAAATTGATGTTTTTAAAAGCGGGCACTAATGCATGTGAAATAGCGTAAAATGTACACTATACATAACGTTTCATCACCTATATTGTATAAAAAAACTGCATATGCCATAACTGGTGAGGGGGTCATTGTGGTTCTAAAAACAGCAGTATTGCCAGAAACACCAAAAGACAGGTGGTACTCTGGTTCCACTTGTTCCTCCTTACATCACTCACCCTATACTTAGCCGAATTAGGTTATGCATCTTATTATACTTGAACTTACCACTGGAAATAATATGGTATCTAATGAAAACGACTACTGATGCATGCAATCGCACCATTCATTAATGGTTTTTAATAGGTCACCAACAAAAGACGTTGAGCGGATTTCGTAACACAAAAAGGGCAAACGGTTTACAAAAGCTGAATAGAATTAATATGCATTTCAATATTCGAACCTATTGTTTGAATGGAGTATTGTTTGAACGAATACTGGCAATTATGACGTAGTTGCACTTGTTCGAAGTCATTCTGTGTTTTTGGTCTTATATTGCAACCCTACAGAAAGTTTTTTAAATGTTGTGCCCTATAATCAAACATTATACATGTCGCTGGTTGGCCTGCAATTTAAAGAAATTTTTATGGAAGGGAAGTTCTTGACAATTTCATGAAATAAATCCCTTGACAGTTTCTTTCACAAATCATTACAAATCTTAACATTTGCCAGCTGTGGTTCATCACCTTGGATATATTGCTTTTCTTCACTTTGCTATTTTTATCTCATAAAATGTTATTTTTGTCCTTTATGGCTCGTTTGTTAAATAATATTTTTCCTGTACGTTTTCAATGCCTGCTAAATATGTGTCATGAATACGTTATCAATGGCAATTCAAATTATATATGCGATAAGCGAAGCCTTAGTGATAACTCATCACTAGCAACACACAAAAGCTACTAATAAGGCAATTTTTTTTCAATAAAGAAAATCCATAGTACTATTTCAATCTAGAACAACATATCCTTCCTGTTTCCAGAATGGCTTAATTCATAAGAGATTACACATGTATTGTTCCTGTGCTGTTGTTTTCGTACTTGTTTTACAGAAGAAGAAAAAAACATGTTTTTTTATACTGTCACTATTCCAAGAAACATAGATTTGTCAAAACAGGATGATGGACAATCTTGAACGCTGAAGAATGGTTTAACAAGCACTTGTGGATGGGATAAGTGTCTATCACCATTGTAAGGTTGTATTTGTTGGACGTTTTTTTTGTTCTTTTCAAGTTCCCCTTCAACTGAATATTGGTATTGATTTAAACACTTTAGATTTGTAAAGGATTTTTTGTACAAAATAAACACTAAAGTTGTTGTGAATGTAACAAATGGTTGCAGATTTTCCTCTTCGTTCGATAAAACAAAAAAGTACTTGAAAGTATCACGTTTAAGGATGTTACTCATTTGTATCAGGCCTATTTTTGTGCAAGGATATCCTATAAATGTGAAATATTTGACCATGGCATCATTCTGACTTAGCCTTTTGTTAATAATTGCTGCAGTTTGAAAGAAAATCGATAGAATGATGTTAATTTGAGCAATGTATAGATTATGCTTTTTTCATTATTATAAATATAGTATTCTAAGATTTATATAGTAAATCTATTGATAAATTCACATTGTAATCTTTTATTCAATTTACATTTAGAACGCTTTCTCATGACAAAGAAAAATCATTTTCTAATAATTTCTATTGGATTTAAAAATCAGAGTTACGATAAAATACATCATAATGGAAATATATACATATGTAGATAGAATGCAAATTCAGCAAACCTCACCATTATTCTCCACACATTTTGAATGTGCAAAACCAAAAGTCGTAGTGGGAGTTACATGAAAAAAATGTACACTCTGACATTGTTTTCATAGGGTTATGTAAGATGCATTAGAAGAATGAAACTTTGTTTAACTCCCACTACATTAGTTGCTTAGTGTGTGGGTTCCACTTGTTCAGTGAATAATGGTAAGCTATTAAATAACATTGTAAACAGTATACAATTGCACGTGGACAATGCATATACAGTATGGCACTACTGTAATGTGATCAAGTTTTCCAATTTGAAATCTATCAATTGGATACCTCTCAAAAATCGCCATTGAATTTATCTCAATTATCTCTTGGAAATCTTACAATTTTCACAGTTATAAGAATTGGTAAATTCAGCAAACATTTACTTATTTCTTATGTGGACTTGAGATGTCCTCCAGATTGCAGCACCGTAGGTATCTGCTAAAGGTGAAATCAACTATGGACTTCTTAACTATAGTTAGAACCAAGTAAGAAATTGCTATATCATGAGAGCATCAAATTCAATATGTTATTTATATAATTCGAAACT
>JAQGCC010001844.1:0-21109 GCA_034698905.1 Xestoiulus laeticollis | reverse complement strand
ACTTAAACAAGTGTATTTATATTATAAATGTAGCGACCTTATTGTACTCTTCGAGTGTATATATAAATAAATAAATATGTAATGAATCCATAATCCATGGGAAATCTAGATATGATGTATAGGCCGGTGCTCACAAAAAAATTATGCCAAATTTCAAACTGACCTTTTTCTTTTCTTGGTGTGCTGATGTCCGATTAAAATACTTATTGGAAACTGATGGAAAATTCTCATTCCACTCTTGCAAACGCTTGAAAATGAAGAAACAGAAGTGGTTCCTGAGTGCACTGGTTGAACCAGAAGGAGTACAGCCTGAAGTCAGTGGTCACCTCATTATGTCAAACGGGCATCCAATCTTCGAGTATTAATATTAATGGGCAAAAAAACTGCGAATCAAAGGTCGAGCCTTGTATTTTTCTTAACCAATATTCATCGATTTTTAGTACGAATTGCACACGAAAGAGTCGACGAATTCTAGAAGCACCATTTCTGGGAGGCAATGCTTCGCCCTATTCAAGGTTTCCACTGCTGTCATTGGCCAGAGCAATGATGTCATAAAAAGAGGCACGGAATCAGCATTGTACAACCTTTAATTCCATATCAGCTGCCTTGAACTTTGGAATAGCGTAACGGATCTTGTATTATCTTATTATTTTATTGAAGATGTGAACATGAATTATGCTTTCAAGATATGTAGACTGAGTGGCTGGCTAAATTTGAACGGGTTTTAATTTTCACTTGGCAACACGGAGATCTGGTTGCTGATTGGAGGAAAAACCCTTGCAGATGATGTCATCAACATGTGACGCTTGAAACAGCTGTATGTGGCACTATGTGGCCGTCTGGCTTCAATCACCAGCTTATTATACTGTTCATTTTAGAAGTTGTTTCAAATTTATATTAATTTTTTTTTTAAATTTAGGTTGAGATCCATTGTACTATTTTGTATAGAGCTTTGATGTCAGTTTTGTCATCCTTTGGGGTTGTTAACATGTTATACAAAAAAAGTAGAATTGTCCGCCATCTTACATACATGTATGTTCTGCATATATTTTGTCAAAGCTACCCACGACAAAATCTTAAGTCTACTCAGTATATACTTTTCTGAATACTAAGTATACTAAGTTGTGCATTTATCTACATTTATCTCGATGAATATTTTAAATACATGTAAATGTAATGTACCCCTATACAGTGTGCACGAATGATCGCCTGAATGTCAGGGTTGAAATAAGGAAATAGTAATGTGGAAATAGTTTTGAAGTTTTGCAAATGTACTTGTCGACAAGCAAATGGTCGCAAGAACGTACATTGTACATGTACTCGTCTTACGTCTAATAGTGACTTCATTTTGTGGTCTATTTTTGAACAACCTTAATTTGATATGAGAATGACCAGAAAATAACGTCATTTAGCGATCATTTAAAGACATTACAGGAAATAAAATCGTCAAAAAATTACATGATTTTTAAGACCATTTCAAGACGTTACCGGAAATATTCGAAAAATGACGTCATTTTCCTGCCAGTTTTTGAATGGCACATCAGGACATTCATCCTACATTACATTTAAAATGGCACGCTTCTGCTGAAATGGCTCAATCAAACGAGGCAACCGAAATATTTTCTTTAATTTTTTCATATATTGTAAATATTAATCCCTGGATTTAAATTTGATAAATGTGTTTTAATTAAAAAATAGACATGAAAAGCAAGCCCAACCTAATTTCAATGGTTTTAAATAATAATAAATAATAATATTAATCCACACTGACCGTTTTCTGATTGCAATTGTGGCTGTATTGCACAGTGCGAACCTTTGCTTTTGATGGCGCCTCGCCGCCACTACTCAGTATATCTAATTTCAATGTTCACTGTCTTCAATAGTGTCTTGTTTAATTGCTAATTTCGCTAAATAATTATTGTGGTATTTTTGGGTCAAACTGCCGAACAAGTCCACGTATAGTACAAATTAAAGAGTTCTGCAGTTCTGTATCCGTTGGTCAAAGGGTCACTGTTGTACGTATATCAAGAATTAATGTGCAGAAAAACTAGGGGTAGCATGACCAAAATTCTTGAGGTATATCACATGCATGATGAGCTATCACACGCACTTTATTCCACCGCTTATGTGGGCTTAATCTGTTGACTGCTGTGTGTGTCAAAATACTGAATGAGGTCCATATGACACCAAATGCTTTGGGAACCGTAATAAAACTAATGACGAAACCTTATTTTGAATTACATTGAATCATTATTTTGAATTATTGGAAGATTCAACTGTTTTAAAAATAAAGAGCGACAAAGGATCCGCTTTAAAACTATTTTACTCTTGATATAAGCTTACTCATTATAGTTTGAAGTTTTAATGTACTACATATAGTACATGTACAATTGTACATTATTCATTTCAAATTTGCTTCCAACATTTTTTATTATGCATTTTAACTCAACATTCTGTAGAATTCTTTGCGATAATACTGCAAATGTGAGTTGGGTGAAATGCGTGCTTTTTGAATTTTGACCTGCTATATATTGATGTTTTCAATATAAAGAAAAAAGCATTGATTTACGATTTTTTTTCCTTATACATCAAATTCGTTTTATTGCATAATATCATGGAAGTCTTATCTTTTGTTATTGCTACACGAAAAAAACAGTATGTTGAACTGCAAAGGTTTTCCGTATTTCAAGGATCAAAATCGAGAGGAATTTTCCAAGTCAAAACGTGTTTATGTCTAATTTTAGTGATGAAATAATATATATGTTTACATGTATAAGCATAGTACTAGATTTGGAGCTGGGTGGCCTGTAGTGTAAATATTTATTTGTGATAAGTTCAGAGGAAGGTTATATAGTAGATATTAAGCAATTCTTACGATATTTAAAGAAACATTTTCATGTAAACATATCTATAGAAGACCTTTCCTCTTGTGCATGCTACATCTGGTATTTGGGGCAAAAAAAATGCAATGGTATTAATGTTAGAAATTTTCTATTCAACCAAGTACCCTAAAATAAGCATAGAAATGCCATATGGTAGACTAGAATGACAAGAAAAAATAACTAGACGATGATAAGACGCATTCACTTTATGTAATTTCTATTTGTCGTCCAAGGTTGGTCATCGAACTTTTTTTCATTTGGCCTGCACTAGTAATGTACATGTTTTTGAATACGTATTATGTTTTATTAAGTATTGATTTTCAATTTGGCCTTGTGTACGATTAAAGTGAATGGTTCATATCGAATGGCCAGTGTAACACAATGCTATATTTCTATATTTAAGTACTGAAGGAGGACACTTCATATTCAAACGTGTAATGCCAAAATTGATAGAGTTTCAATGATACTATTTTTACACTTTAAATATGGAGATACATTTGTCTAAAGGAAAAAAAGCGGTAAAGCTATACCATATAAAAAAGGGAGTGAACTTAGAGCAAGGATACCACGTGAAGGAAAAGTACCACCATAAAAATGAGAGTTGCTTTTAATCATTACAAATAGTGAGATTAAATTACCATAGGCATTTGTAAGTGCATATTCAGACGTCATGCCAATATATCTTACATATCCGCATTCAGTATTAAATTACAAGATCTTTTTAATATTTCGGCAGATTCCTTCTTTAACCAAAAAAATTATCTTAATTAAATGTTTATAGCGTTAGTCAAAACACGTAAACACAATTAATGTTAATAAAACAGCCTTATGGAAAACCACTTTATAACTTAAGTGAATGCCATTCTGTATTTTTTAAACTCTTATCTGCTTGTGCAAAAAATTGTCTGCTTATAAGCAATTTCTGATAACCATTAAAACAAAAACTAAATATTTGATAGGTTTATAACCCCATATTATTTCTCAATAACTGGAAATTCGAAGGGATAATATACACAGACTAAATCAATTTTATTTACAACCATTTCTCAACTTGATGTATAGTACATGTACATGCACATGTATTGCACTAAAATACTTAAGTACATTGTATTGTAAGCTTTTTATAATAATTTTGTTTCATTTTCTTGATAAAAAATTAGTTTTTGATTAAAATTGAATTTATTTAGAGTAAACCTTTTGGTTTGCTCGAGGGTTTTCTTAGGGGGTCATCCACGAAGGACGTCTTGGAATTAAGGGGGAGGACATTAGTGGATTTCGGACATTGACGGATAATTAAGGCAAGGGGATCGACGGATTTTTATCTTACCCGACTGTCATGATTTAGGAAACTTCATATGTCCCATACCCACCAAAGCCTTACAAGTTGTTACAATTGTATAATTGACCTCCTGTGATTAAGCAGGAAGTGGTCAAAGGTCAGAAAGCTTCATTAAACTTTGATTTCAGTCCCTTTTCCTGGATAATTAAATCTTCATGCAATGCAATTAGGGCCGTTGGGTGCATACCAGCTGCCTTTGTGCACACACATGGAAGGAACTATGAACTATTTTTTATTATATTTATTATCAACATTTTCATTTTAAAAGATAATTTAAAATTGAAAGAGAATTATGAGAAATTAAAACATAAATGTACATGTAGATTATATTTTGAACAAGCCGGAAAATCAAACAATAAGAAGATCCCCCTGATTTTTATCTTTCCCCCTGTCCCAGTTTAACACGTTTCACATCCTCCATACCCACCAATTAATTACAATTCTATAATTGACCTCCTGCGATTAAGCACAAAGTGGTCAAAGGTCAGAACGCTTCACTAAACTTTGATTTTAATCATTTTTCTGGATAATTAAGATAATTTGACCCCCATACCACGTGGCATTTGTTGGCTGACTGTTAGTCTGTTACAGACTGTAGGGTACTGAGTTGAATTGAAAATTAATGTACTAGTATGTATTGTAATAAAATATCAATCCAAGATTAATTTAATATACATGTATGGTACACTTACAAGCAAAAAATTCGAACCACCTGCATGTATTGCATAAAAGTTTGTTTTTTACATCAACCAAACGTCAGATTTGAATTCGGAAATGTGCGTTATTTAGAGAATTTATTTCTCTTTAAAATTATCCAAGTTTGACCAAAATCCCTGCTGAATTGTTCTGCTGAAACCCCTCCAAATTCAATGCCTTACAAAATTCAGACATAAATTTCAATGGACATCAAATGTGTTTGAATGACATTAATCAGAACATTTAAAACAAAACCCCTTATTTTCAGGACATGGTATTCCCTCACCTTGCATTTACAATGGCTTGCATCAGGGTGGACATTGATGAAATCAAATTACGGATGGTTTCCCTCGTGCACAAAGATAACGTTGTGTTCAACAAATCCAGCATATGGCACGACATGATGGGTCAGAACCTCTTCGATGTATTGTACATCGGTTAAAACCCGTTGGTTGATGTAAAAAACGAACTTTTGTGCAATACATGCAGGTGGTTCGAATTTTTTGCTCGTAAGTGTAGAATGGAGTTTCGTGTCTGCTAGGCGATGAACCAGATACCATTTATTTGCATATAATATACTAGTACATGGTACATGCTGTCCTTAGAACATTTATACATGCACATGTATGTATGAAGTGATTTATCCAAGTTGAATTAAATTCAGATAACCCTTACTTTTGTGGTTAACTTAAGAGGTTTGCATACCAGAATAACTCTTATTTTCTAAATTATTTGGTTATTTTATTTTGGAAACTGTTAGGAACAAATGAAATGTACGAGGACTTAGCATAAATATTCTATTATTTGTTTAAATTTTTTGTTTATGTATATGTATAATCCATTTCATGGAAATATGCCCGTAAAGTGCAGACCCTCTACAATTATAAACTTTACAGACATATTTCCATGAAATGGAATATTTTCACATACATAAACAAAAAAATTTCATTTGTTCTTAACAGTTTCCAAAATAAATTAAAAAATAATTTAGAAAAAAAAAGGCTTATTCTGGTATACAACCCTCTTAAATGAAATCGAAACTTAGTTGCATTTTAATTATCTTTAAAGAATGTCATTAGTATGAATTTAATCATTATTAAGTTTGTTGATCCTTGTATCATTATCAGTGACAATGTGCATATGATACGAGAAATTCATAAGTCATGCATGCTTTATAAGATGCAGTGTCATGTTCGCATACAATTTTCTTGGTAGTATTGACAGCACAGCATGAAGCTATAGGACTTGATAGAACATTTATTTCATATACATATGTCTTGGGTTACAAAAGAAGACAATAACTTGTTCGTATTGTATGCAAGCAACCAGTTCTCGGTTTTTTCTGCTGGATTCATTATATCAGCAGTATAGGTTGACATAACTTATCAACTTGTCAGTAAACATTATTACAAATATTTTTTTAAATAACGTAATCGAATTCTTTAATGTTCGCCTTTTTTGTCTGGGGCCATTATACGAGTATACAGGGTGCTGCATAACGCCTGAAAGCAGGCAACACGCATGTCACGAAGGGTCAGATTGATTGCTAATGGTCAGGGGCAATCTAAATTACATGTAGTTTAAAATATACTTTAATATTCTACTCTTGGGTGCCGTTGTTATTAATAAAATTCAATTGTTTAACATTACGATATATTACATTTATTTTCATAACAATTAAATTAAGCGAAGTATTTACAAAAATAATTATTATTAAATATAATTATGGCATGTGCTTTGATGAAAACAATTTTAAAATTAGATTTAAGAATCTCCAAACGTTGTTATGATCTGATAGAGACTGGCGTAGGTTCCTGTAACGCAACCTAAAAGTCCAACAAACATGATAAATATATCTTTAACTATTGTGTACCAGGTTATCCCTTCATTCCAAAAGACGACCATTTCGATGATTGGAGGGATAATTAAGGATAAATAACTCCCACTGAAGGATCCAACCAGAGAAATAAATAATCCAAGTTGGGGAATAAGCACTGCTAATGCATCTGCAAAAAAAACCACATTAATGTCATATGGCAAGTATCAGTTTTGTATCGAAATATAGTTTTTCTACTTACAAGTTATGAGGATAATCATTATTCTAAAACCGATTTCTGCTACATATTGATATCGTATATTAATGCGAGGTTTTATTGATGAAAACATGATTTGAATTGGGACATAGAACTGTATGGCGTAGGACAGGAATATTGCAAAGGCGTAGGATAGGCACACTATGTATGAAGGGCTGAAATTTAAAACAAGTTTTTTTTTTTTTTTTGGATTGAAGAATAAATACAAACAGATGGAATAACAAAATTTGCAACTTACATTCCATCTGGAAGATTGAGTGTTATACTGCCAAGTACGTTATCTCCAAATTTTAAATAACCATAAAACCCTACTGCAATATAAAGACAGGACACCATGACCATGCCAGTGTTCAAAACACCGTTAAGACCACCCAGGGCTTGTGGAGTCTTCATGTTGTTCTCCAATGGCAGGACCTTAAAATACGATTAATTGTTGAAAAAACAATTGTGTGAGACAAAAATGTAAAAAGTGACGTCATACCAGTCCAATTCCTTCGAATGCAAAAATTGCAGTTCCAAAATAGAGAGGCAGTTGGGCAAACGAAGCCCATTGTTTTCTGGAAGAAGCTAGAGGAAGGTCTTGGCAAATGTAATAAAAAATAATGGCCAAGGAAACCACCTCACAAATATTAGCAATAACAGAGGCTGGTACTAGAATTTTGAGGTTGCGTAGCAAATTCATTAATATAATAGGCAGTAACAGTATTGATGCATAGATTCTGTAATCCAAGTTAACTCCATTAAGTTCATCAACAACCTATTCGAAAATTAACAACACATTTTTAATATCAAACTATTAAATAGATACTTTTAATAATATGTCTCTGTCTAACCTGTTTGACATTAGTTGAAACAAACACAATGTAAACGCAGCAGAAACCCAGCATCGTGATGCAGAGGAAAACGTTTGTCAGAACTCTGAAATTGTAATAAATTTTTGGTGATATATGCTATTTGTGAATATGCCAATGATGTTCAAAACTAGTTTCAAACCTTATAAAACTAGATAATGGTCTACAACGTCGTGGTCCAGTAGCAAAGGCAACTTCAGCACATGATGCGAAGTCTAATGAAACTAAGTCTACCCTGCAAAAATACAGTTTTGGACATTTAGGATATTTAGTTGAGATCCAAATTACAGTAAATTAAAACAAATTGTAATATCGTAAATACATGTATTCGATTTAACCTTTAATTTTGTCATTGAGGGAATAAAAATAATAAATTTGGTAAGTTTTGTGTCATTTTTAATTTATTCATACCAACTTTGAGGGAATAAAAAAAATTCCATTGTGTTCCGTTCAGAGCTGGCATCTTCAAAGTTTATTTAATCTGAGTATCTTAGTACATTATAAAAGGAAATGGAAAGTTTTTATCAATCTAAGATTGTACACTGATAATATAACATGGGATTTTAACGACATTCTTTGTCTGACAACTGCTTCTGTACACCATTTCTTACCTTATGCAAAGAAAACGTGAACATTTCACTACAACATGCATGCAGTGAATACATAGCACAGCAATGATGACCAGCCCAACTGTTCCTACCTAAATATACGAAAATTAAGGCTTCAAAAATCGCACTAAATTCATTATTCGAACATGTCCATCAAATAACAATCCTTGACATAGAACTTATAAAAAAAATTTTTATCGCTTTCAATAAATAAGGTTTATTCAATTTAATGATGAAACAAAAATTAGCTCGAATAGATTAGTTGTAACCTAAATATTGAAATGTTACAATGTATAATGCTAAATTGGTTTGTTCAGAAGTGACACTAATTTTGCTATCGTCTATAGCGGTTCTATCTAGTAGATCTGAAGTGTCTCGTTGTAAATACTATGCCTTAATGAAAATAAAGAAGAAATAAATTAAACTATTTCAGATAAATACCGCTCTGTACTAGAATGCTTTGACGTCAAAATGTGTCATTCCAAATAACCAAAGATAATTTTTATAACCTTCAACCCTAATCCAAACTCAAAGTTCGGTTGTTTTTAATGTACTAACCTCAATGATAATAACGATGGGTTGTGTATTAAACATGTGATCAATTATAGAACAAACATATTTACACTACTATAGGCTATACAAGTTTATCAATTATTACTGAACTACTTGTGAAAGATGTTGAAATTACCGTTAGTCCAGAATTCATAATTGCATCTGGCATTGCTAGAATCCCTGTTCCAATGTTAGCTTTTAAAATGTGCATTAAGGTATCTGTATTGCTGCAAAAAAACGCGAAAGTAATATTTTAATGCAATTTTAAAGTTAAATATTGTACATGAACATGTGGACCTTAAAGAACTGCTGCAGTATTTTCTTAATCTATCAGGAAGCTTAACGGATGTTTACTTAACCTCGATTACGTTTTCAAAGAAAATAAATGTCAGATATTTGATAATAATATAAATATCACGAGCACATAATGAAAAGTTGATAATTTTTGTGATATTTTTGTTTTAAAATAGTCGTATAGGCATTTCCTCTTTTGAAGTACATGATTTCCTGATGTGATGTAAAGTTACCATGACTTTACGGAAACTATAGTGGTTTTTGAACCGAAGTGCCATTTAAAAAATAATACTATTATTAGCTCATCATATATTATTAACAATGAATTCTAGAGATTGGATTTCAATTGTTCTCTCTGATTGTGTTTCAGGCATTTTCACAGATTTAAAAAGCGTTCAATTTACACTATCTATAAAGTTATAATTTTTTACTAAATATGACGTATTATTTTTGAGTTGACTCATTTTTTAATCAATTTTTAAGTTTTAAAATCAATCACGACAAGTACCAATAAATCAATCGAAATGTCAGGTAGCTGTAGTAGTTGTGGGCATCATTGTCACGGTTTTGAGATAATCCATGAACGAATTTCAAGATATCAAATACCAGATTGGCATTTGACCGAAAACATCCATATAAATTAAATACATGTACGTGCTATATACATATACATGTTCAATGTAACTGTATTAACTGAAGGGAATTTTCTTTAAAAAAAAACTGATAGCATTTGAAGATAATTTATAATATTTACATAAAACAGCTTTTCAGTTTCGCTTTACATGTATACTATATTATTATATGTATTTTATATACATGTACATGTGTGTATACTGTACAATGCACTTGTATATTATATATGTGTCCATTATATGTATACATTATATGAAATCATACATTTAGAACTGCAAGGCGTTCGTTAATTTTATCACGTGATGGGACTTGGGGAAAGGGCCATGCAAATATAGGTGCCTAAAAAGGCTAAAATTCATTTTTAATCAATTGTATTTCTCAAAACTAAACGGATAATATTAAATTGACAAATGAGCAGTGATGAAAGAAGGGGAAATGGTTGTTATAATATCCTGATTACATTTTACATGAAAATTGGAAAGCCTATATACAATATGCTGTATAGCCTTTGTATATCATATAATATACATGCACATGTACATGTACACTCGGGACCTGATACATGTATATTATGACATCACGCCATGGACGCCAATTTTGTAAAAATGATACACGTACAGATTTGTGACGTAAAATGATACAAACGTATAATAAGCTACCCTTGCATGGCTGCAATCACAATATGGACCCTTGGTTGACATAGACTTAAAAAGACGGAAAATTTTGAAAGGAGTATTAAAATTACCACAAAAACATCTAAGACATTAGCTCAGATTTTTTTTTTTCTAAATGTGCTTACGATGTTGGATGCGCTACATTCCTTCTTGCAAAAAGATCGTCATTGCCTCGAATTTTGTCCTTTTCAGGACTCAAATTGATGCTCGATGCTTCATCATCTGTCAAAACATTTAGCGATCTTGCTGCACCTCTTTCTGCTGGACTTTCTGGTAAGTCTTCTATTTTCGGATTAGAAGCACCTGGAACCGGACTTTGTGATTCATCAAAGCTATCACTGCTATAAACGTGCGACAAAATGTGAGCCATTTGAAACTTTTTTAAGAGCAAGGGCCCTTCGACCACATCAATTGTGAAAATATTATAAATGAAGACTATTAAACATATGCCAGGAGCTTTCCCACGTGGGACTGTGTAAATGTTCTCCGCTTATATGATAACAGCTCGATCAATGAAAGTGCTCGCGAAAAATAGGAATGTTATCATATCTCTTATCATGAACAAACGCTTGATAACTGATATTTTACAGGTTCATGTTGCAAGGTTCTTGTAAATTTTGGGATAACTGTTAACCATGGCATTGGAAATTGTTGAAATAACCAAATCAAAGACCTTCACACAGGTGTATTGCATCTGCAATTTATGGGACTTTGAAAATTAAATCAGTGAGAATATTACCTTGAAAAACGCTTTTTATTAGCATAAAATCAGCAGAAAGAATGTGAATATAGGAAAGGGCCGATTAGTTTAATTATTAAGATTGGCATCAATTGCAATTAAATTGATCTCAATTCCAGTATTGACAAATTGAAGTTTCTCATACGTCATCCTATGCCAATTCTTGGGTGTGAAATGACATAATACATGCTATAGCCTTGTATGAAGATAATGTTGTCAGGGTCATGCAATAATAGTCATCGTGTAAACAATATATAAAATTGGATTTATAGGGCAGGTTGTTGCTGTGAGATATTACTTTATGACAGTTGGAAATTACTTCAAAATTTTTGGAAAGCAGACTTGCTCTTAATAGATTCGAATATTATTTTAATTTCTGAAAATTTATTTCACAATTGTTAATAGGGCAAACGTTTTACGATTAGTTATTGCTTATTTTTGGTGAAAATAAAATATGATTGTATAACGTGTATGTACTGTAGTTGGTACCACACTTTCGACGCAAGTCTGTACATTAAATAACTGGATGTGTTGGTCTTTTAGGCAATAGATAATGTAGATAACATGTAGATAATGTAGTTAAATCTACATTATAATATTGAACTTTATAGATTCATTTTTAACCAACAAATATGCTGTGAGCTTTCATTAGTTGAATCAAGAAAACCTAATTTAGGATAAAACTACATGTATATATGCAAGGGTTTCAAGGTCTTAAGTTCCAACAGAGGTGCAAAAACATATCTTACTTTATTGAATTAAATTTTTATAAGTCTAAATTCCATCTCATCATGTTTCCCCAAATGTGTCCACAATTTGGTAAATACTTGCATACGTTCCAGTAGCAAATCCAACAAAACCAATAAATATTATTATGAAATCTTTCGTTATTGTTGGCCAACACATGCCGTCTGACCAATTCGTGACCAATTCCAGAACGGGTGGAATGATGAGGCACAAATAGCTTCCACCAAATGCTCCAACCAGGGAAATAAATAAGCTGAGTTGAGGAATTAAAACAGCAAGGACATCTGGAATAAACAATAAGCATCAAATATAACCAGATGAAAAATCTTAATTTTATAAAACAATAATTTGTCAAAAACACTTTGAGATGCCTACATGTTAAAATGACAAATGCAGTTCGGAATGCCATTTCACCAAGGAACTGGTACTTTGGTGAAATACTACCTTTAATTGATGGCCACATTATTGTCATAGGGACGTAGAATTGCAAACAATAAGACATGAGTGTGGCTACCCCATATGCAGCCCTGACAAAGTCTGACCATCTGAAAATAGATGTAAAACCATTCTGAAATTCTGAATATGAATAAATATTTTTTGTATACAAATTGGAATTTATGTACTTACGGTGTATTGGGTAGGTTTAATGTAATACTTCCAGCTGACTCGTCGCCATATTTCATATATCCAAAAAATGCTACTGCCACAAAAAGTATGGACACAATGCTCATCCCTGTATTTAAAACGCCTGTTAATCCACCAAAATCTTGTGGTGTTTTCATATTATTTTCTAATGGTAAGACCTGCAGTGTATAAATAACTCAATTATCACCTACAATTTGTATATTAGGTCATCCTGGTCAGGGCTATTCAATGGAACCCTTAGAACAAACATTTTAAGTACAAGAAAGTGCAGTAAATAAAAGTAGTTAATGTGCTTACCAAACCTATGCCTTCAAATGCATAGATTGCAGTTCCCAACCAAAGCGGCAATTGGGCCCAAGATGAAAATTGTTTTCTTGAAGAAACAGGCGGTAGATCTTGGCAAATGTAATAAAATATGATACCTAAACTGGCCACTTGTAAAATGTTGGCTACTATTACGCCATGTGCCATGTATTTCAGATCTGGTATTAGGCATGTGATAATGATAGGAAGCAGAATGATAGTAGAATAAATTCGAACGTCCCAAACATTAGAAGAGTAGTCACTAACAATCTAAAAAGAATATGTGCAACTCTATTTTAGCATTCCAAAAATGTATGCTTCTATGTATAATAATGCATTTTTTGTATTGTAGCCTACTGCATGTACTGCATATTGTATATCAAATGCATAGGCTACATATTTCACTGCAATTTGTGGACAAGTGTTTAATTTTATATCATTTTTGACAATTTTTAATTACATATTTGCAGAATTTGTTGGAAAGTTATTATTCCGCTACACATATTTGATTACAATATACATTTAGCCTACATGTAGGCCTACTGGTGTATTTGTCTTGAAATTTTTATTTTAAGAATGTTGCAGGCATTCAAATTTAACAGTAAATTTTTTAAATGGATTTGTTAAACCATATATGATGCTCAATATATGATGGAAATTATACTTTGAATGAAATGTAATTTTGCCATTATGTATATTAAAATCAATTACATGTACAGTGTACAGGTAGATTAAAACTAGTTATAGATGATACTCGCTCTCAGTTATACTTTAAACACACATACAGTATATTGAGCAGTCTGTGTAACATTTATTGAAATTTTTGACTTACTTCTTCTATATTTGATGCTATGAAAGTGATATAAACACAGCAAAAACCCAGTTGCGTAAGGCATAAGAAGAAACTTGTAAGAAATCTAGATATTGGAAGCGTTTGAAATAATTTAAAGAACGAAGCAGAATGTGCATGTATACGTAACAAAAATAATTACCTGGCTGCTTTCGAATATTTTCTAAAATTTATTGGGCCCGTTGAAAACGCAACTTCGACTGTAGTTTCAAAATCCAATGTTGGTGTCTTCGTTCTATAAAAAGCATCTACAAATAAGAATTACTCCATGTTCGAACTAGAATATTTAATTGTTCATTTTATTACCTTAAACACAATGTCCTCGCACTTTGGAGCAAAAGGTGCATGCAATGAATACTAACTATACCTATTAAAATTAGTCCTACAATTCCAAACTGAGAAAATATTAATATAATAGTAATACGCAAGCAAATCTTCAAAGCATTCAACTAATTTGAGGAAGCAATTTGATGTTGAAGTCTGTTTTATACTCAAACTATAATAAAAATAATATTAAAATTTAGAAATTATGATTCTTACTGTTAAGCCAGAATTCACTAAAGAGTTTGGTAAGGCAAGAATTCCATTATTAATATTTCCTTTAAAAATATGCATCATTGTGTCCAGATTTCTGAGAATATAAAAAAGATTTTGCTGTTATTAGATAATTTATTTCATGGGAAACTAGAATGCATTAACTGTATATTGTAAAGTTTAGCTATATAAGACAAATTCTGTCAAATGTTAGATAACAAAAATCCTTAGTCATTTCATGATTCTGTTCATGTTAGCTTATGGTAAACACAACAACATAAAGCACTCTACATGTACATGTACATATACAAGAAATATTCTATTGAATAGGTGTTGAATACTACATATTTTAACGGTATCAATTCAAAACTCGAGTATAGTTTACTATCTGATAATCAACTAATCCTTGATATTTTATTGTTCTATTGTTTTTATCTTATTGGCAAAATCTCACAAACCGGTAATTGGAAAAAAAGATGAAATGTGTACTTCAGTGAAGTAACTTCACCATCACATGTACAATGTGCATATATACATTATTGATAATTTCATTTTATAATATGATGGTAAAATAGCGTTTTCGAATGAGCCCATCTTTCAAGTAATTCTTTTCAAATTAATCTTTAATAATACTGTATTCTTTAAAATTCTTTTAACATAGTTGATTTCCAAGATGGCCGCACAAGAAGCAGCCTTTTTTTGACATATTACCAAAACATACAATACGTATACTTACTGGTGTTTGCAAAAATGACTTCAGACAACCATTTGCAGCAATTTCTGCAGATATTCATGGTGGCCATAGGTCAGGGAAGTCGGGGAAATTTGTGAGTGCATGGTATGGAAAATTTAACCACAAAAAAGCAAAATGCCTGTGTTACAAGCAGCAGTTATGTTGAACTTGATAATACTGCATGGGTTTTTTATTTTTAGAAATTTGTCTGATAAAATTCAAGAGCACCAAATTATTTATTCAAATTTACTTTCCTTTCCTGGGAAACATTTTTTTAAATCCAGCTGGACTTATAACAGAATCTAATGTTCTGCCAAGCTTTTAATTGCAATTGTTATTTTATTTTTCATTATAACAACGAAAAAATGATATGCATTAGCAAGTAATTTTCGGTCAGGGAATTTTGGATTTTAGCCAGGGAAAAGTCAGGGAAATTGAAAATTTTCTAGCCACCCTGATATTAAACCAATTTCATTTTGTTTTTTTATACTTTTTTGAAATTATACCGTGTTAGACAAAGGCGTGTCGTACGTACTGCTTGCATATTTATTTTGAAAATCCTACATGTACTTACGATGTTGGATGTTTAACCCGTCTTTCAGCTAATAGCTTTAATTGGTTTGATTTCATGTCGCTTTCCAATTGATGAAGAGAATTCGTCCATGTTGCATTACTTCCCTCCTTTGACGACGCTGTTGTAGAAATTGATTCACTATCCATATTGCAAAGGTATAGTAAAATTATTAATTATAGGCTGTGCGTATATCTTCTCTCTAAATCAAAATATAAAGAATTATTTCGTAAATTTGTAGAATTCATCATAATTCATTGTACATCATCTCTGTGCGCCATGCAGTCCTTCATTCTTACATGTGGATATTTGATATGCTAAAGCTATAATTTCTATAACTCCTTCTACCTCCATAAAACCAATAGAATTGAGAGGTCCTTATCATTAACTGATTTATATTAAATTAATATCACATTTTGATAACAAGTTCTGTTAGGATGATACCGCCATTATCTCAAGTTTTTTTAGAAACGCTTGCACATTGCAAACATATACATTTAAGGGGGAACTGAACTGACTCTGAACTGCATGTTTTGCTATGAGGGAAATTTTGAAACATACTTTTAAAAAAATTACTTGTTATAATACAAATATAAAAATTGCTAAAAATGCAGTATTTTTGTAGCTACTACAGGATCAAAATTTCATAATTTTCCCATTTATTTTTCCATCTATAGTTTCTTTATAATATAAATTATATATATAATTAAAAAAATAATTGAAGAACAAATCTCAATGCTTTGTATCATAAGATGATACATGTATTGGCTGCAGTATATGTTTTTACAACAGAGATAAAATTCTGGAATGAATATACTACAAATTCATCAATAATTTGTTAGGCTACAATATGACATCAAATCGTACAATAATTTGACAATTTTGATAAGATGCTGAATCCAAATTTCTGAAATGGTTTATTTTTTTTCAAAAATGAGAACGATTGTCAAAATGATACCGTGATATCTTTCATATAATTTATTATAAAGATTTATCATGACAATATCAGTGGCAAAATATTTAATTTTATTACAATTTGTCAACATTTTTTAATTTTGCACATAGAAAACAAACAGGAAAAGAAATCCGAATAATGAACTGATTGTGAGTTTTACTATATAACAATGCGTTTAATGGTGTCGATATAGTTTGCATTAAAATTGGTACGTGCAATGTCAATGAAAAATTGATGATAGTTAAAAACCGTAAAGCTAGCAGTTATGGTCAATATCGTGCTTATACATGTGCAATGTATATGCGTGTCATAACTGGCCGAGCACAGTTTTTACGCCTGTATTGTTCTAAAATATATAGATGTTCGTCTCACGTCGTTTCTCCAAATGTGTCCACAATTTGGTATATGCTGGTATAAGTCCCAGTACCAAATCCAACTAAACCAATAAAAATTATGATGATATCCTTTGTAATGGTAGGCCAACGCATGCCTTCTGGCCAGTAAGTGACAAGTTCTAATACTGGTGGAATGATAACGGATAAGTAACTTCCTCCAAATGCTCCAACCAGGGAAATAAATAAACTGAGTTGAGGAATCAAAACAGCAAGGGCATCTGTAAAAAAAGCAGTAAATTTAACATCAGTGAATATTTGAACCGGAATAGTTGTAAATAACAAGAAAATGCAAGTACACACATGTTAGCACGACAAAGGCAGTTCTAAAAGCCATTTCTCCAATCAAATGATATCTCTGTGGGATTCTCTGTTTAACGGATGGCCACATTATTTTGATAGGCACATAAAATTGTAGACAATAAGAAAGCAATGTAGCCATTGCATATGCAGCCCTTACAAAGTCGGCCAGCCTAAAAATATATGAAAGTATAGTTAAAATGTATAGATCATGCAGGTATTCAATGTGACTATGGCAAAATATGCTTACGGCTCATCGGGCAGATTTAATGTGATGCTTCCTTCAGCGAGGTCTCCATATTTGGTATATCCATAAAATGCCACTGCCACAAAAAGTATGCTCACGATGCTCATCCCGGTATTTAAAACACCGGTTAATCCACCGAAATCTCGGGGAGTTTTCATGTTATTTTCCAAAGGTAAAACCTCGAATATTTAAAAAAAAAACATGGAAATCATGGGAAAAAAAAAACAGTAAGATAATCTGCAGCAGCAAATGTAAAGACTTCTTGATGCACTTACCAAACCAATGCCCTCAAAAGCATATATGGAAGTTCCAAACCAAAGAGGTAACTGGGCCCAAGATGAAAATTGTTTCCTTGATTGAACGGGTGGTAAATCTTGGAAAACATAGTAAAATATGATGGCCAAACTGATCACTTGTAAAATATTGGCGATTACTGAGGCAGGCACAAGGTATTTTAGATTTGGAATTAAACAGGTGAGAATGATAGGGAGGAGAATGATAGTGGCATAAATGCGGACGTCCCAAACATCATTGGAATATTCGCCGACAATCTGAATTAAAAATAATAGAAATTAATAAAATGCGGCAGTAATTATCAGAAACTATGTTTATTTTGGACTCGGTTAATGTCACTTGCCATAACTTAAGAAAAACTTAAGCATAAACTTGAAGTACATGATTTGTACATGGAAACTGATAGAAACAAATGAAATGTAGTAGGACCTATAGCATAAATATTCTATTATTTGTTTAAATATATGTATATTACGCTTCATGGAAATATGTCAGTAAAGTTTATAATTGTAAAGGGTATGGTAAACTTTTTGGACATATTTCCATGAAGCGTAATATACATATATTTAAACAAAAAAATTAAATAAATAATAGAATATTTATTCTAGCTCTTACTACATTTCATTTGTTTCTATCAGTTTCCAAAATCAAATAAAAAAAGGCTTATTCTGGTATGCAACCCTCTTAAGAATTTGTTAAAGATATATTGCCTCTCAGGAATCCTGAAATTTAACACTTACCAACTTAATGTTCGATGATATGAATGTAACATATACGCAGCAAAAACCCAATTGAGTAAGACATAAGAAGAAACTTGTAATAAATCTATAAACGTTGAAATTTGTTATAGCAAGCAGTGCATGGGATAATATAATTTTTTTATTAAAAATATATAACCTAGCTGCTTTGGTGAATTTTCTTAATTTGGCTGGACCAGTTGAAAAGGCAATCTCGGCGGTAGATGCAAAATCTAGAGATGGTGTCCTAGTTCTGGTAAATAATAACCAAATTGCGATATGCTTTTATAAGTTGATGGTCATACTCAACCAGTATTTATAAACATATATGTTCAACATGATTTTATAGTCACCTTAAACAAAGAGTTCGGGCACATTTGAGTACAATATGCATGCAATGGATGCAAATTGTGGCTATAAAAATTAGTCCAACTACACCAAACTGAAACAATAGTATACATTAATTAATTACTCGCTTTTTTCATTACTAAGTCATCAAAAATTGAGTTAATACGGATGTACTTACTGCCAGTCCAGAATTTACCAAGGAGTTTGGCAAAGCTAGAATTCCAGTTCCAATATTGCCTTTGAAAATGTGCATCAGAGTGTCGATATTTCTTTAAATTTAAACAAAATAATATAGTTTTCATTAAACATTTCACACGTGATATAATTTTAATAGTTATAAATTAACCCTTTAAATGAAAGCCACATTGGACTAGATTTTATTTGTATAATGCATTTTTATTTTTACAACACTAGGCCAATTAGCAAACAATTAGACAAATCGGAATGAATTAATATAATCCAATGTTGTTTTAATTTTCTTCATCATATTTGCTGGTTTATGATTTTTTCCTTTAGTAAAAGCATTTTGTTTTCAGAAATTATAAACCATAGAGAATATATCTGTAAATATTTTTCTCGCATTTGAAGAGTCTAATACTATTTTCATAACTAGAAACATTATGGTAAGCATTTTGTACGTGCGCTGGAAATTGCAATGATAATACAACAACAATGTTATTTTTTTAGTAGGCTATATACAAAATCATTACTTTAAGTTAAGAAAATCTCTCACATGCTGTCACTAATTATTTTATTTTTCGTTATCGATTTGACTCATTGTAATGTATCTTATAATGGATACTGTGATTGTCAATCATAATATGACATGTATATGTTCGTGTGTTCTTAAAAAATCTGATAAACCCATTGATCCTTGAACTTTAATGGCAATTGTCTGCAATGATGAACATGGTGGTGAACACAAAATCAATAAATCGGAATTCGGAAGCATTCTTGTGCACAAATGAACATAGGTTTCATGCAATCATATTTTATCTGCTAAACACGTCACAGTACTTGTACTCCTGTTAACGCAATTTTGCTTTTAAAAACTCATGCTAATCATCCCGATTTTATTAAAAACAGGAGTAAGCATTATATGTAGATTCACAATATAAATAAAATTGATCACATATCTGCGTCAGCAAATTTATCAAATTGCAAAAAAATAAATTAGATGGAAGTTGTTGAATTTTGGAATATATTTAAAAGTTAGATGAGGTATTTAATGTACGAAGAATACAGCACTTGTTGAAATCCAAGTTAGCCAGTCTCTACATGACTGACTTGTTTATTTAAAATATTTGCATATATTTTTATTGTATGTGAAGTCTTTGTAAGCATTCAAATCTTGTTTTATTTAGCATTACAAAAAGCGGGCGAAACTGAATACTAAATATTAAATTAAATTAGGATTTCGATTGTGCAGGATTTTTTTTTTTTTGTATTAATACTTACGATGTTGGATGTTTAACATTTCTTTCTTCCATTAACGACTGAGTTGTTGGGTTGGATTTTTCCTTATTACACTTAATTTCACACTCTTCACTTCCTTGATTTGACGATGATTCTCCACATATAAAATTATCTTCCATAGGATCTGCATTTACATTAACCGTAGACATGTTTTGGGTAGGTTTAACTATATCAAATATACATGTATATAAAGGCATAAGAGAATTTCAGACAACTTGGTGTAAAAATTCTAAGCAAGAAATCCAACTACATATAGCGGTTATAAGTTTTCTATATACATGTAACTATAATAATTAAGCTCACCAACGTGGAGCCAAATGCGAGCAAATACTTGATCGTTATTTGATTTTATGTTAAAAGTAATATCTACTATTTTGATATCAATCGCTGTGTGGATGATGCTTTGATTGGAGTGATACTGCTGTTGGATTTTATCATTTCTCTATATATAGATGTGTGCACTGCCAATAACCCACACAGATATTAAATGCTTTTAAGATTATCTTAACCTTAGCGTTTTATAAGTAATGCTTACTATCACACTCTAAACTGAAGTGTCTCCTTTTGAGACATTATACATGTCTTTTTTGTATTATTCTGTCTCATTTTCATAAGT